>BFEA01000455.1:1288542-1308884 GCA_003427395.1 Chara braunii
TGCTTTAGTTACGACCCCCGATGACCACTGAGACTGCCCCCGCAAACAGCCCCCCAGATCTCTCTCCCAGGCCTCACGCCCCCACTAAGCTAGGTCACAGAGTTGCGCCACCTGGCTCCGTCTCCGGCAAGCGTCGCTCCAGCATCGGTCATCAAGGGCCACCGAATTTTCAACCACCTTACGCAGGATCAAAGATGACTTGCCAAATTTCACCTATTCCTACAACTTCCTCGGGAGGCGAACCAAATGAAATGACTGAAGAGAAAAAAATTGTTGAACTAGAAAATTATAAATCTTCAAAAGAAAAACACCCCTCCCTCCCCCTACCCCCTCAGCCCTATACTGCCCCCGCCAAGGCGAGCGTCCCGCTCTACCTCGGCCCCAATATAGGATCAACCCCCTCCACCCCTGTCCCCGAGGACACGCAGTTCCCTCCTAAAACATGCCCTCGCCACCCCTTGCCCGTTTCTGCCTCCACTGAGGACGATGTTGACCCCTCCCACCATCCCAGCCCCAGAAACAGGACAAACCCCCGACTCCGCTTCTACCCTCTTCGAGACATTCACCCCCCTCCTTGTGAATCCCCTGCAGGATAGCGCTCCCTATCCACCCCACTCTCTCAATTCTACCCTTTTAAAATAATCGATCCAGCCCTCAGGAATGAGCTCATAATTTTCTCTTGAAAATGACCCGTTGAAGAGGGCGCAGGGCAGCAGTAAAGCTTATTACAATTATTCCCCTTCCCCTTGCGCCCAATGAACAAATGACAACTCCCACCAATTTAGAGAGCAGAAAGTAATTATCGGAAAAAAACTATCCGAATTTAAGCTATGATAGTGAAATCCAGAAACACTCAGGATTTATTAAAGGGTATAGTTAAGGAACAAAACTGCGTAATTATCGTGATGAATTCCTACAAATATGGTAACGATTCATAATAGATGATGTTAAAGTGAAACTAAGACCAAACTAAGATTGTAATTGAAGAGATTGAACTTACCTTGAAAAGGCTGCGAATATAACCCCGATCGTAGAGATTGAACTTACCTTGGAAAATAGCTGCGAGTATAACCCCGATCGTAATTATCGAATTGTCATAGAATTTAACAGCAATAGCGATTACCCTAACCAGAGTTATCGGACAAGAACAACAATTATACTTCCATACGAAAATGCAAGATCAACTCGTTGGAGCAAAACGTCGTCGAAGTCCCTTCCGGATGCCCGCGCTTGAACATCTTCCTCCTCCCACTCCACGTGAGAACGCGTTCCTCCCCTATCAATGTCAAGAATGCCGAGCCGCTACCCATAATTGATGATTTGCTGGACAGTGTGCAGGGATGTAGTTATTTGTCTAAGACAAACCTGAAATCGGGGTACCACCAGCTAGACGTACAACCCAAAGATCAGCACAAGACAACATTTCGGACCAGATACAGCCACTATGAGTTTTTGGTCATGTCGTTTGGACTGACCAACGCCTCTGCAACATTCCAAAGGTGTATGAATGACATGTTCACAGATTGGCTGGACAAGTTTGTTATAGTATATTTAGATGATATATTAGTTTTTAATATCTTGCGGGGCACCAATAGCATCTTTGATTGATCCCGAACAAGCTTCATGAAGCTAAGCTCAAGTTGAATACCAAGAAGTGTGAATGGGCAAAACGGCAGGTCCTGTACTTAGGCCATGTCGTAGATGGAGATGACATTAGACAGGAGGATGCAAAGATTGCAGCAATTAGAAACTGGCTAAGCCCGCACACGTTGACTGAATTGCGGTCATTTCTTGGATTGGCCAACTACTACTGGAAGTTCGTGAGGAACTTCACGACGATCGTCGCACCGCTATCCAGAGTGTTGCAAAAGCAGGCTCTTTGGAAGTGGGACAAAGACTGCACATCCGCTTTCAAGAAGTTGAAAAAGTGTCTGTATCTAGTCCTAAAGATCGCTGATTCGTCACTTCCGTTCGTCGTGACTATGAATGCGATCCAATATGGCATTGGCGCAGTCCTACAGCAAAATGATAGCAATGGATATAGGCCAGTTGAGTCCATGTCGCGTAGGCTGCCTTGTGAGAAGGTTGCTGCCTCAACCTATGAGTGAGAACTGTTCGCCCTGTGAGAGGTTTTAGCCCATTGGAGGCACTTTTGCTAGGATGACATTTCAAGGTTTATTCTGGCCATGAGACCTTGCATTGGTTGAGGACTCAAGTCCGAATGTCTACTAAGCTCGCGAGGTGGGCCACTGAGATCGAAGAGTTCGATTCTGAACTCAAGCATGTGAAAAGCAAGTACACTGTTGTAGCTGATGGGCTTAGCCGACACACAGATCTCTTTCGAGCTATCGTCACCTATCTAGGCACAGGTGTCGAACTGCAGCAAAAGATTCAAGAGGCCTATAACGAGGATAAGGTCTACAGCGAAACTATTCACAAGGTGCAGGCTGCACCTCACAAGGAGCCTAACTATAGGGTGGCCGATGGCCTGCTGTTTGAGAAGACCAATAGGAAGGACAGGCTGCTCGTGCTGAGCAGCGAGGAAATCCGTAGTCTGATACTGGGCGGATGCCACAATTACGCTAACCTCCTTAGGTCCTACACGTGGACAGGCATGAAACAAGACTGTATCCTGTACATCCAAGGCTGCAAAGTGTGTCAGCGGAACAAGTGTTCCACGCAGCCTCCCCGAGGATTGTTGAAACTGCTCCNGTGTTCCACGCAGCCTCCCCGAGGATTGTTGAAACTGCTCCCTATACCTTCAGGCCCAGAGGACTCAGTTTCCATTGACTTTATGGATACTAGAATCAAGAGTCGAAGCGGTAGAACTCAAGTGACGGTCATAGTTGATAGGTTTAGTAAGCCCGCTGAAGCAAAAACAAATCTCGTTGTTCGTAAGTTTTTTTATCACTAGGTTGCAGAGTACGGACACCCATTGACCATAGGTAGTAATACGTGATTCACCGACAAGCACTGACAACAGTTAATGAAAGTCTATGGGTCTGGACTAACCATGTCATCAGACAGACATCCCGAGAAGAACGGACAAACAGAGCAGATGAACAAATTGCTACAGCAAGTGCTTCGCATGTACATTAGGCCAGATCAGGTAGACTGGGACGAGCCTCTACCTAAGGTACCTAGTGCCTATAACAACTCTGTGCATCTAGCAACTAGCCGGACAACAAATGAGTTGCACAAAGGGCGGTGTCCCCGACGACCGATAGACTGTCTGAATCCAGATCAGATTCAGATACTGTCAGAGAATTTGCAGTTCACTACAAGAAGAAGATACAGAAAGTTGCTAAGAACATCCGGAAGGCCGAGCATCAGATGGTAGAACAGGCAAATAACCACCGTAGACCATCAAAGTGTGTTGTTGGAGATCTTGTCTGGGTTAGGGCAAAGGAGTTCATTCCGGAGGAGAACATTTCTCAGAAGTTGTTACCTGTTTATAGAGGGCCGTGGGAGGTTCTAGATGTCATCGGTGATGCAGACGGTCCATCTTACACCATCGACATTCCGCTGCATCTGCATACATACCCGGTATTCCATGCATCTAAGCTGGTGCCTTATCTCACTAACATCAGGTTCCCTTCACGCAGACCCATGGTTCCTCCTGATATGGATGGAAGTTATGACATTGACCGCACCATGGAAGAAGACGCAGACCGAACGGGGAGAAGGGGTAGACCACAGCGGCAGTTTAATGTCAGGTTTGCCTATCAAGAACTGGAAGATAACCGATGGTACACTAAAGATGAGCTGATGGAAACTGCTCCTCATATTGTGTCTTACTATGAGCGTGCTAGACGAGGAGATAACATTATAGGCAGGTGAAGATTGAATCTTTCCCGGAGGACATCGAAATTCGGCTGGCGGGAATGAAAGGATTTCACGCAGTCCATCCCCAAAGGTCCCGGTCCCACTTATCCCGGTAGACTACAGTACCGGCAGGGTAGGTCCTAGGGTCTATAGGATGAGGTCATAGGTAGGCAGCTACAGTACCTACAAGTACGTTAAGTCCCCAAAGTTCAAGTTTGCAGCAGCCTCCCAAAGAAAGTCAGGAACTTTCCCAAAATGGCAATTTGGCGAAGGCAGAGGCCGCAGGAGGCTGTGCTGATTGAAGCAGGCACGAACAGCCCACGGCAACTATATATTTTGGACTACAGTGTCGGAAGGCATTCAGTTGTTCATTTCGCAAAACTGTGGAAGCACTGAAGAGCTTGTGCGATCAAGCGACCTGGACGAAGGAGCGCCAGGGAAGAAGAGCCTACTGTCGTCACCCGAATAGAACGCCCGGTAATTATCGATGTATCTGGGATGAAAGTGTGCCAAATACAGCTATAATGACCGGGCATTCTATTCGGGTGAAGACGGTAGCGCCTGGCACTCTTCAGCTGGCCATAGCCAGGCGAGAGGGAAGAGGTTCCCCGGGGGCCATCGCGCCCATTCGGAAAAGAGGCTGTGCGCCACTGGCGCTTTAATGGAAATCCCAAGCTAACCAGTAGAACATAGCCTTCTGGCAGGCAAGGGCTCACTGGAGGCTGGAGAAGAGACGAAAGGGGTGAGCTTTTGGCTTGTTGACCGAATGCATATTTTAAAACTTTCATGTGGAACCCTGGCCCCATTTGCCAGCATGTGCAACTCCCCACCTATAGATGGAGCTTTGGCAGCTACATCGAGAAGACCTGCAGCGTGAGGTCTGGGACTCTGTGGCACTGCAAAAGGGGGCGGGGGAAGAGAAAATGAATAATAAGGTTAAGAAATTTGTGGGCTAATGAGGTCTGATGGAGAAGCTCTGGGGAAGCAAGGGCCCGCAGATGGTCAAGTCTCATTTTCATTCAATTTACTGTGTGATTCTGGTAGTGCTAGTTGTTATCTCCGCTGGCCTGAGGATGGTCAAGTCTCATTTTCNCTCCGCTGGCCTGAGGATGGTCAAGTCTCATTTTCATTCAATTTACTGTGTGATTCTGGTAGTGCTAGTTGTTATCTCCGCTGGCCTGAGGATGGAGGATGCCAGATTGATGCCCACGAGTCAGACGGGATGGGTTGTGCCACCCTGTAACTCACAGTAAGCAATTTGCGGGAGTCTGCAGTCTGGCAGAGAAGATCGAGGGAAGGCCTTGCCAGGTCCACGGCATCGAACAGGCTTGACGTGCCCAAGGACGGGCGGAGTGACGACGTGGGACGGGCTTAGCGATAGATTGAGCGTGTGTTAGCACTGCCGCGCTGTTAACCATAGATGGCAGGCATCGGATCGTTCGGGTGTCGTGGAGCAGGGGGGTGTTCACACTCTGGCGCGCATTTCTGCACGCAGCTGTGCGCCTCGCCCTCAATGCCCGCCCACGTGTGCAGCTGTAATTGCGCCTTGTGTGCGCAGCTGTGGGTGCCATGTGGCACTCTTGCTGGCAACTTTTGTCTGGGATCGCCGTGTTAGGCACGGGGTCGCAGGCGCCCTTCCGGTATCTGGCTATCAGATATGGGAGTGGGCCAGTACCGGTGAGGGATGATCAACCCTCACGTAATCTGGAAAGGTGGTTGGCAGGGTGTCTATTGCGTTTTGGGGTTCGGATTTGTCGAGGAGCGGGATTTGGCAGCAGTGTCGCGGTGGCAGAGGAAGTGTGGTCATCACCTGACCTGGTGAAAGGCAGTTCAGCGACAGCAGCAATCCTTATCCGAGGCTACATCGTCAGCAACCGGCACTATCTTCATCAACCGAAAAATGATCGTTGAAGTGGTGAGGGAAGGGGTGGGAATTTGATCTCACTTTCAAGCACTTCACTTACTGCTATTATCATCAAGTTGTTCCTACCTGTCTCTTATTTGGAAGTATATACTTATCTATGTGCTTATCTACTTACTTGTCTACTTTATTGATTAATCATCTTCTAATCATCTTCTAATCACCTGATCATCATGCTATCATCTTCATAATCACCATCTTTAATTAATATCCCAACTAAGATCTTAATATACATTCTTGATCATCCTTATTATCCTTATCTTCAGCTCTTGGATTTTCACATTAAATTCATCTGAATGGTATTCTTTAATACCTAAAATATCTAATTTATTAATTTCTAATTAACCAATCCTTGATGATTTTTTTCAATATTTTTTCAATCTTGAATGGTATCTCTTTATATCTTTATTCAATCAATCCTTCAGTACTTCAATTGGTATTCAGGTGCTTCACGCCTGATCTTCTCTCGTAATTTCTTGGGGTTTCACAAGGTGGGTGGTGAACACCTTGGTGGGGGTATGGGCAGACTGAGGGGGATACTCTTTTTTTTTTTTTTTTTTTTTTTTTTTTTTTTGGTAAAAAAGCTCCATCTATTGGTGGGGAGCAGCACCTGCTGGAAACCGGGTCCAGCGTCCCATAGATACAACCATATCCTCACTAATTGGCACGAGCTGGGAACCGGGCCCAGCGTCCCATAACGAGTACATTCAGAAAACTTCAGAAAACTTCATCAGACAATTTCAAGAAAATGAGACAAGGAACTACTAGACAACTTTAATTGGCCTAAGGATGGAGTTTGGAAAATTGAGATACCGGGACCATTACCCGACTTTAGCTCAGAACTATTGGAGCTACTTAGACATGTCTATGACAACTTCATGAAAAATTCAGAAACGACTCGGAAACCCCCATCGATCCGCTTTGCCTCACTCCGGCAAGACTGACTGCAGCGGAGCCACCATCTCTACTGCTGCTATGCCATACTCCCATCCTACCAGCTAGCCCCCTCACTGGTAGGACGCGTGATAACCCACCATCTTCTCCCACTCACCTTATTTACTCTTACCGTCGTTCCAGAAGCAAGAGAATAGGCCACAGAGGTCCTACGATTGTTCCCAAAACCTTGAAAACCAGCACACACCCTTCCAACGTTCTCCAAAACTGTCGTACACTCTGCCGCTCTCTTCCAGGTCTCACACCCCCACTTTCTGCTGGGTTACAGGGCAACGCAACTCACCCCAGCTCCGACCAGCGTCGTCCCAGCAGCAACCCTTGGTTGTCCCGTGGAAAGCCCCCCCAAGACCTCCCCAGATCTCTCTACCAGACCTCACGCTCCTGCATCGCAGGTTACAGGGCAACACCCCAACTCCGGTCAGCGTCGTTCTGGCATCGAACAACCGCAAATCTCGAGTATAACAGTGTTGAAGCCACGTAAGACGAGTTGGTAGGGATCCCTAAGTCCTAAAAGGACCACTAAGCACCCAAATCTCTTTAGGACATTCAAAAAGTGTTTCTAAAAAATATAAGAACGGGGGGGTGAAAACTAAAACTGTCTACTATCCTAGATTCCCCCTTCCAACAGATGGAGCATCGGTCCAGGCTTTCAGAGCTCGTACCAGAACTCACTTGATCTCATAACCCCCTTCTGCTAGGGTAACAGGGCACCACAACCCTACCCAGTACCGATCAACCTAGCGCTGACGGAAGGAACTGCCTTCCTCCCTCGACAATTCCCGTAGCGGCAAGCCCCTAAACAGGTTACAGGGTCAATACCCTGGTGCCAGCTATGTCGGATGATCTGGTTATGCCTTCCACCCTCGGCATAACTTCCTAGGCCTCAAGCTCCCCCTGGGTTACAGAGCAGCGGCTCCAGCACCGGCCTGTGTCGTCCCAGCCTCGTCCTTCTGACCTACTTACCCAAATAGACAGCCTTTTCTGTTGAAAATCCCCTTGCTACCTTCCTTCAAACCTAGCTTCCCCCCCCACTTCGGCTCACTGTGTAGCCCTGGAAATCACTCCTTCCCTCAAAAATCCTAACACTGCTATAAGCAGCCACCCCCTTGCCTTCTCTCCCCACCCACCAGTACTGATCCGACCCTAAATCAGTTTGGCTAAGAGACAGCAATCCCCCAATACCGCCTCCCCCCTCCAAGAATAATGCCTCCCACCTTGTGAAACCCTCACGGGGGGAGGCTCCAAATCTCAAGGAAGACACCACAGGTATACACAGCAAGCCACAATTACACCCCTCAAGACCAGGAAGTTGGAATTAACAAACCAATCTGAATCAAATTTTGCCGCTCGATATTATGATTAGTAGTCATAGGGTTTTAAAAACTGCAGAAGCTCACTTTTAGGCATCGGCGATCAGAAACGCGTTTGTATCAGAAGTCAAGAAAAAAACAAGACCATAAGATCAATGATAAGGAAGACTACCGAGTGACAAAAATTACGAGAAATTATACGAAATTTAGGCTTAGATATCCATAACGGATTTTCGAATTTGATTCCCAAACCACGGTTTAAGAAACTCTTAGCAAGGATGTACAGCACAAAAAAGTTTAAGAAATTCTTTTCCAGAAACCATACAAAAAAGTTGAAAAAGAATAGAGAAAACACAATTCCGAAAACCTAATTGGATCATCATCATTTGATGAGCATCAAGGGTTGCATACTTATCCTTTTTGAATTAATGGGATTAAAAGATCTATCTCGAAAACATTTGTAACGAAATCCAGGAATCAACGCATCCGTAATCATGAGGATCAAAAGTGAGTATACCATGCTAAGAAAACCCCAAGACGCCAAGAAAGGTTCCTCCATGAATCCTCTCCTCCCCTCTCCTCCCTTCCCCCTTCACTCGTATGTGATGTCACCCCTACCTCGCGGGAACCATCGCCCTCTCGCCCCTCGGCGTCCTCACCCTCCAAAACGGGGCGCACGAGGCATCTATCATGTAGCACAGGGAGACCTCATCGGAGCCGTTCACCAGACGCGTGGCGCAACAGCCCCTCCCCAATCTCAACCCCGTCAGCCTGTGATGCAGGCAGATTGCGGCACCAAGCAAATCCCCAACACATACCAACCAAACTAAGAAGATCCATGGAGTACTACCATCGTGAAAACACTTACCTGTCCAAACTGATCCATCACCCTCACCTTCGCGTTCGACGCATGGCATCCCGTATTTCGTGGCTCGAGTAAGAGTTTGATGCATAATGATGCTGGCAACCATACCCATCGCAGCCCTTCACCAACAGCCTCCTCATAACAACCCCAACCTGTCCGCACGCTGCACCACCCACATCAGCAATCCACCCCATAGCCATCACTCCAAGCCTCTCATCCTCCACCTCACACCACCGCAAACCCTCTCCTCCGACATCGCGCCGCTCCACCGCTTGTTACCGCCCGGCACCGCACGACTTCGCGCCACTCCACCACCTGTTGCTGCCCAGTGCTGTTCGGTTCGACTGCGCGGGTGGGGCGCAGCGCTCCCGGCCGCGCTGCGCCTCCTGAGGGGGATACTCTATTCTGGGGCTGGGGTAGATGTGAGCGAATGCGTCCAACCTCAGCGGGGGCAGATTAAGGTAAGGGGTAGACAAAGATTTACTTTAGGAGGGAACTGTCTGCCTCTGGAGAAGATAGGGGTGGATTGTGGGCCTGTCCCCCAGTTGGGGCTGATGACGAAGATCCCCAAGTAGGTATTCGATGTCGGTGGAGGCAACTATGGGACAAGGTGGAGAGGAGGGTGAGGATTTTCTTATGTTCTGTTTGTTCAGCTGAGCTACATATGTAGCATGATTTTAATCATTATCAATCTTCAATCTCACTGTGCTATGTAAGGGACTGGGAGACGGACAGTTGTCTTTAAAGATCCAGGCCGAGCGTAGTACATTACGGTCTAGGCTATGACTGGCTTATCTGGCTTTATTCCAATCCTAAGCGATGGTCAACTTTCTTCTCTTATAGGATACAGGTTTCAAGGATGCTTGGAGTCCTGACCACTGCCTTGCAAAGTGATGATGTTTTATGCTCCTAGTTTGCCGATGCCAGAACGGCGCTGGCCGGTGCTGGGGCGAAGCCCTGTGACCTGTTTAGTGGCAGGAGCGTCAGCCCTGGTAGAGAGATCTGGGGATTGGTCGAGGGAGGAAGGCAATCCAGGGGCGAACTGGGGGGTGCTGCCATGACGACCTAAGGGGCCGGGTACAGTCGTGGCAGTGAAAACATGATGGCTATGGCTGGTATTGGTCAGGATGAGATTGTCATTGGAATGCTGAGTCAGGTAGAGGGGAGGCTGAGAGTTGTTCATGATTGTGGAGTCATGTTTTGCTGATGTGGTTTATAGTTTACTAATTATCTGAGCTATGTAAACTTACCTGTTTTTCTTCCATCCTAGGCGTCATTTTATTTTCCTCTTATATTGGATACAGGATTTTAAAGGTGGTAGAAGCCTGGTCGACGCCTTACAAAGCTGTGGTGTTTTGTCCTCTTGGTTTGCCGATGCCAGAACGACGCTGGCCGGTGCTGGGGTGCTTTGCCCTGTGACCTGTTTATGGCAGGAGCGTGAGGCCTGGTAGAGAGGTCTGGGGATTCGCCGAGGGAGGAAGGCAATCCAGTGGCGAACTAGGGGGGGCTGCCATGACAACCTAAGGGGCCGGGTATAGTCTTGGCAGTGAAAACACGAAAGCTATGGCTGGTACTAGCTAGGATGATACGACTTCTGGAGTGCCGTATCTGGTTTAGGGGAGACTAGGAGTTGCTCATGGATTGAGAGGTCAGGCTTTGCTTATGTCGTTCATTGCTTTTTCTTATCATCATCATCATCATCATCAAAAAAAAAAAAAAAAAGGGGTGGGTTGTGCCACCCTGTCACCCGTAGTAAGTAATTCAATTCACGGTAGTATGAGATCAGGTAGAGAAGATCAACGGATTGATGGCTTTGCCTGGGGTGGGTTGCACCACCCTGTAACCCGCAGTGAGCGATTTGTGGGAGTATGAGGCTTGATAGGGAAAGGTCTGGGGATGAAATGGGCCAGAGGCTGACCAATACCTCCCTTGATGACCAGAGACTGGACTGAGCAACCAACTGATGACAGAAAACGAGAATCCTGGCAATCCATTTGGGGGATGGAAACAGGTAAGCTTGATTTAAGGACTGAGATTAAACAGTGCTGCCTGTTGATGACCAGAGATGGGGGTGAGCGTTTGTTAGGATTGTACAATTTTTCAAATATTCTCATCATCATCTTTGATATGAAAGTTGTGTTAGTCTAGTGATTTTCATTGGCCTTCAGGGTATTTTGGAAAACTGATTGTAATGACTGAATGGGACCCGGGCCCCAGTTTCCAGCACCAGCCGAAGCTGGGTAATGGCCCCAATTTGGGTAGAATTGTGAGGTCCCCGATCTCAGTTCCAGTTCTTTTCTTTTTTTTTTTCTTTTTTTTTTTTAATTTGGACCATTTCTCGATTTATGTGTGTCATCCTTGCACAGGGGCCATGCTAATCTTCTCTGTATCGTTCCAATTTTAACGGATGTCCTGAAGGACTCTCAGTTCCAGTTCTAAAAATACAATCACCTGGTTTTCCCAAGAAAAACAGAAATGGTGGCTGACCTGGACTGTCTTGTGGGCTGTTGACATGACAGGTGACCGCACAATGATGGGTAACTTAGCAAAGCTGACAGCGGACTCATCTCATGAGGAAACCCCAATTGGTCTGGAAATCGCTGCATTTGTCAAACTCATTGGAGGCTTTGCATTCATTTTTGGGATTGGGGGGTTTGTACTAGGTATACTTCTTGGGCAAGGATTCATGGAGACATTGTTTCTCACTGTTGGCATCATTGTTGCTAATGTTCCCGAAGGGCTGATGGCAACCATGACGGTAAAATACATACTCTTTGCCTGCTCTTTGTTATCGAATAGTAAAATTTGAAAATTCTAGATTAGTCCTTACGTTATGATCCCACTCCATCCGCAATGCAAAACTAAAATTTTGGGGAAATGCATTATTCTATATTTACGTCATGCAGGGAAGCTGTCTCCAGGGGAGCAGTGGCTGAGGCTCTTCCAGCCCTAATGGGAAGAGGCGTGTGGTTAAATGTTGTAATCAAATTCATAATTGGAGCCTTGGGCACTGGGTCCATTTAAAAAAAAACAAAAAAAAAAAACAAAAGACTTGCTGAAATTCAAAAGAAGAGATGGAGAGAGATAAAAATTGGATTATCTCTATACACTTAAAGCAAATCGCGGGTCTCGCACGACGCTCCCACACGAGACCTGCCTCCACTGTTAGGAAAACTGCTGGGACAAGGGGCGGGCCCAACTTCTTCTCTTACTCAGTTGCCATTGTTTCCAACTCACATGGGCCGGTGCATGTTCGAATACAAGCACATAGCGCCATTGTGCTCCAGGTAGATTCGCCAGTAAGATTTGCAGTAACCCTGTTCAGAGGTAGCCTGGGGCCCTGAACTCAGCCCCAGGCAACGCAGACCTGAGTTGGTCTGCACTGGGCTGTGTGACCAAGACACGCCCAGGCCTGAGTCTGTCGCATTTGGCTGTGTGACCTAACGCTGCACACAGAAAATTCAAAGGTCAAAGTCAACTGTAGAGTCAAAGGTACCGCACCCACGCTCTTGGTTGGATACAGTCACTTGTTGTGCGCAGGTACCCAGACAAGCATCCAGGCGGGAGGGAAGTCGGTTTCAAACCAATCTGGGCCTTACTTTGCATCGAGATCTGGACGGCTGGGGGTGGTACCATCCGGGGTCCAGACTTCGAGTCAACGCGACATAAGCGCTGACTTTCCTGGCTTTGACATTCATTCAGTCTTGCGTTAATGCTGACTTCACCCGTTGACGACACGACGCTGGCTCGACGCTGCGACGCTGGTGGACGCTGGCTTTGTGCTGGCATTTGAGAGATTGCGGCGACGCGCTGCTGGCTCGGCATGGTGGCTGGCTGGCTATTGTCTTCAAGGCATGCTGACGTGGCAGCTGCCATGCGTTGTTGCTGACGTGGCCGCTGCCACGTGGTCTATCTTCTAATTGGCTGGGACTATGTGACCGACAGTGTTGTTCTGATTCATCGTCACTCAGGAGGAGATCATGACTGGGGGGGTAATCGTGGATACGTACCTTATCATCTTGAGGTCGACATTGCTCCAGTGCGCTGATGAGGACTTATTGACGTGCCACGTGGCACATTGTAGTAGGACTTCAGATATGCGTTCAGACTATTGATTACTTGAGGTGGTGATCGAGGAGGGAGCGCGAAGCAGGAGTGGGCCTTGTACTTTATTCCTCTCCTTTGTCTAATCTCCCTCCTCTCTCCTTCGTCTGTGTATGATTATCTCATCTCATTCTGTCTGGACACGATTTTGACTATTGGTAATCATCGGCAGTTTGATATTCTGGGGCTTGCATTGTTGACAAGTGTCTTCACGATCTGGGTTCATTGCAATTTGGTATCAGAGCAGTTCTCCTAATGACGACGAGAGTCACACGTGTGCACGCGCCAGGTGGCGTGCAGGTAAGTGGGCATGCACACGTGTGCTGAGGTAGTGACGACTTGACAAGACGTTATCGCCGGAGTTGCTGACGTGGTAGAGACTTCACTGGCGAGAGAAGATCATGACGTGGCTGATGATGTGGCAGTAGGGACCACAACCAAGAGTTACTGCGCGCCACCCTGGTGAAGTGGCATCGCGATCCCTTGCTGACGTGGCATATCATATGCCGCGTCTGAAGACCTCGTTGTTGGTGATTGCTGACGTGGCACTCTCACACTGCATTAGCAGCTTATGCACGACCAGGTTTGTTACAGAAGTTGACGTGGCCTTTGGGAAAGTCAGGATTGATTGCTAATGTGGCAGAGGAGAAGTCATCACACCTGTCTTCTTGAGGTGTTGACTTCCTGTTGACGTAACATTGGTCTCCATTGGATGAGTGGCATTGTCCAATTGGCTAGAACGGCGACGATATCATGACATGACGCGTGGAAGTGGCACGTGGGAAGGACGGAGCACACATTTGTTGATGTGGCATCCCTTTATTGATTGACTGGACACTAGTGCTGACGTGGCAGTATCTGCTATGTTAGCACTCCAGGGATGACACGTGGCAGGCAGGTGGCTGCCAAGTAAGAGAAGCACTCCGAAGACGACGGTGGTACGACTGATTGAACGACTGACAAGACAACTGTAGTATCAGCTGTCAAGGAGGGTGCATCATCGCAATTGACACCTGGATTGACTCATCAGAAAGAAAAAGGGTGCTGACAAATTGTTTGTTGTTGTTGTTGGCATACTTACCTTGTCGTTTGCTGTGTTGTGGTGCTGTGCGTACTTACTTGTGTGTTGTATCTGATCACACGGGCCTGACATGGTACATATACACTCTCGAATAGGACGTCATCACACAGACAAAAAAACAGCAATTAGTATAAGTAGAGATCTGTTCCTTTTTATTACTTCGCTTTATTTTTCTGTTCCATTATTGCCAATATTTTCTCAAACCTGACCTCTAAGATGTTTACCACGTGGAAAATACTCTCGCTTCTTTTCCTGATGACGTTCTTTGCGGGAGAAGGATCCTTCGATCCCAAGACAAGGAAACAGGTGGAGACAAAGAAACAAGAGTTACTGACCCTATGGAACCAGCTATTGAATGATTTGCGTCTGTCCGGACCTGACGCCGAACGACACGTTCGTAATCTGTTTGATTTGTAGACGGTAGATAACCGTCTGAAGCAAGCGATTACGGCCGCGGAGGTTGTGGCTGCCGGGGCCGAAGTGTCTAAAATGATGGCCCAGTTCTGGCAGGCACTGGACCAGTTTGTTATCAAGCAGCTAGAAGAAGTCATGGAGTTGTCTAGGAAAGGGAAAATCAGACCAGAAGTGACCGAGGCTATGATTGACGCGAACATCCAACAATTAAGAGAGGCGCTGGTTGCAGAAGAAAGGGAGAAAGAAGAACTAGCCCGAATACACGAACAGGAACTGAGACGAGAACAGAAAGTAAAGGAAATCAGACAGGTAATAGGAACAGAAGGTAAGGAACAGAGAGACATAACACAAACATTGTATCACATCATGATTTACCTTACCTTTTTGGAAGGAAAAATTGAGAGACAGCAAAATCAGTTAGACGAGATTGCTGTAGGATTACGAACTGTCACAAATATTGTGAAAGGGAAGAATCCGGTAGAAGGTAAAGAAGAAGAAGGTAAGGAAGATAAGAAAGAAGATAAGAAATTGATGAGTGAAGCAATGAAGTCCGCTTTCCTAAAGATCAGAAGTCGTCTAATGGAGGAGGACCTCCGAGTCCGCCGTCTTCTCCACCGAGCTCTCCTCCTCCCTCTCCACCTCCAAAGTCTCCTGATTCCCGAAAGTCACCGGTCAAGGAAAGCGCGGATCCGAAGAAACCGAAAAAGAAAGAGAAGGTAAAGATGAAACTGCCTTTCACGTTCTGCAACAAAAAAATGAAAATTTATTGTTGTGGATTGTCGAGATTCAGACGTACTGCAATACGACCCCTGTTGAACCCGAGTCCCAGGTTGCTTTCTCTACCTCTTGTCTTGGGGGGAAAGCTAAGGAATGGGTATTGGTCGAGGCCAATGCAGCGGGGTTCGATGACGTTGGGGAGTGGGCTGCAACCTTGACTCTGAAGCAGTTCCTTGGCAAGATCAAGGAACGCTTCCTGGATAAGACAACGATCGACAAGGCTTTTGACCAGCTCACTACCATTGGTCAAAAACACTGGACCTCGGTAGAAGCTTTGTCTCGGGAAGTTGATCGGTTGTTGTAGGTTCCTGGATTGAACCTGCAAGACAACCAAGTCTTGTATATCTATTCCCGCGCTCTGCCTGAACCCATTCGTGGACAACTCGTGACAGAGTCGAAATCCGGTAAGTACAATTACATGCAGTTTCGTGATTTAGCTCTCCAACGAGAGCAAATGACTTCTTAGGTTATGAATTCATATGCATCTGTTGTGAAGTTTGATGGTGGTGCAGGAAAGCGGATACTTTGGCGCCAAAAGCGCCAGGACCACACCCTCATCGTTTTTGACGACGATATTGTGGAGAAGTGGCCATTGGAGGCCGAGGGTGTGACGGGCAGCAGTGATTCCGGGAAGGGGGAAGTCACTGCTGCTGTGGTCAACAAGGGAGGACCACGACTACCAGTAAAGAAGAAGAAGCCACACTCGTTCCCAGAGCAACCCGGGATTGCAGCCGGGAAGTCATGGGAAAAGATGAGAATGTCACAAGAAACGTGGCAGGAAGAATGGATAATGCACAGTTTGAAGTGTGGTACCCCAGGGCATGTGATTGCATGGTGCCCACTTATCCGTAACCCAAAAGCAAGCCGCCAGTAGGAGTAGCATCTGCTCCTATTGAGTCTAAGGGTTTGGACCAAGATGAAGGTAAGGCGCCTACTAACCCTTCTAACCCTTTGACTCACATGGCAGAGGATGGTTCTTCTTCGGCCCATCGTCTGGAAAACCCTTAACCTGTCTTATGTACTGTCTCTCTGGACGACTCTCTTGACGAGCTTGGTAATGAGTTGCTAGCATTACGAAGCTCGTGGGCTAAGAAATCGAAGTCTAAGGGTGACCTGCTACTCGCGGATGTAGAGATTGCACATACACGTGTAGGTGCACCGTTGGACTCAGGATCAACTCGATCCTACATATCCGAGAAGGCAATTCGCAAGTTGCATCTTGGAATGAAGGTAAAAAATCTGTCTCGACCTATCACGTCTATTCTTGCCGACAGACGCACGATCACTATCTCGCAATGTGTTGATCGTGTCAAATGTCAATTTCGCACCAAGGGAGGGAAGAAGATTCTTCATGAGGTATCCTTCCTTGTAGAAACCCTTCGACTTGATTCTGGGACTGGACTGGCACGAGGAAGCCAACCCAGAAATCAAGTTCAAGGAAAAGGTAGTGCAACTGCGGGATGTACACTCTCAATTGAAACCTATCAAACTGTACCATAAGTCTGACTCTGACTCTAGTCTGTCTTTCTGTTGTATGAGTTATCCTGTATTTCGATCGATGGTTTCAAAGAAAAGGTTGGAACAGGAAGTAATGATGGTCTTAGTAAAGAAAGCAGGTGAGTCTTCTACTTCCTATCCTCCTTGGATTGAAAAACTCTTAAACAAGTATAAAAAATTACTCACTGAACCAACAGGAATAATTGAGCGTGCAATTAAGCACACCATTGAAATTATTCCTAGTAGTAAGATTCCCAAGGGCCCTATCTACCGAATGTCTACTAGGGAACTTGAGGAATTAAGGAAACAACTGCAAGACTTAACAAAAAAAGGACGGATTCTCCCTAGCTCCTTTCCTTATGGTGCTCCTGTCTTGTTTGTACCTAAGAAGGAAGGTGAGTTACGTCTCTGTATAGACTACAGAGGATTGAATGTTGTCACTGTTAAGAATGTTGAACTGCTTCCTCGCATTGACGACTTACTTGACCAGTTACAGGGATGTAGGTACTTCAGCAAGATCGACTTGAAATCTGGGTATCACCAGATCGAGGTGGAACCCTCCGATCAGCATAAGACCGCTTTCCGGACCAGGTATGACCACTATGAGTTCGTGGTAATGCCCTTCGGATTAACGAATGCCCCTGCCACTTTTCAAAAGTCAATGAATGACTTGTTTCGTCAATGGTTGGATAAGTTTGTCATTGTCTATCTCGATGATATTCTAGTGTATAGTAAAACACTAGAGGATCATGAGAAGCACCTTCGTCTGGTGTTAGGGACGTTGCGTGAGGGAAACTTTAAGATCAACTCAAAAAAGTTTGAGTTTGCTAAGTCCGAAGCGTTATACCTAGGACACATAGTAAATGAAGAAGGTCCATGGCCGAAAAAGAAAAATATATCAGCAATTAGAGATTGGCCACTACCTAAGTCTATTACTGAACTGCGATCTTCCCTTGGTCTAGCTAGTTATTATAGGAAGTTTGTCAGAAACTTCTCACTGATTGCTGCACCAATGCGAAAATTGTTAAAGAAAGAAACTATCTGGTTGTGGGATAAGGATTGTGAGTCCTCCTTTCGGAAATTGAAGTATGCAGTGACTCACTACCCTGTCCTTAAGATTGTTGACCCGTCTTTGCCTTTCATTCTCACCTCTGACGCAAGTCAGTATGGGATTGGCGCTGTTCTCCAGCAAGATGACGGCAAGGGTTATAGGCCCATAGAATTTATGTCTAAACGATTGTCGTGTGACAAAGTCCCCAACTCCATGTATGAAAGAGAACTCTGTGCCTTAGTCTGTGCGTTGGACACATGGAGGCACTACCTGTTTGGGAGGCACTTTACTGTGTACTCAGACCACTCAACCCTAAAGTGGATAAAAACACAGTCCAGACTCTCTGACAAGTTGGTAAGATGGTCTGCATTCATTGACACCTTTGACTTTGAACTCAAGACTATCAAAGGTAAGTCTATTGTGGTTGCAGATGCTTTGTCCCGACGCAGTGATTTCTATGGTGCAATTGTTTCTTACTTGGATGTTGGGAATGACCTGAAAGCCCAGATTCGCCAAGGATATGCTATTGATCCTATCTGGAAACCAATCATGGATATCCTTGTACGAGATCCGTCCCAACTACCCAACTATAGACTGACTTATGGATTGTTGTTCTTGATTGAATAAACCGAACAAAGATTGTGTATTCCTCATAAAGAAGAGATTAAGAATCTGTTGATTGGGGAATGTCACGATTATGAGGATCATTTTGGTTTCAAGAAAACATATGCTGAAGTCAGAGAATGTTTTGAATGAAAGGGACTTAAAGACGATGTACTAACATATGTTCGTACCTGTTTAGTGTGTTAGAGAAACAAACCGTTGCATGAGAATCCCCTTGGACTTCTCAAGCCATTACCTATACCAAGCGAACCAGGTGAGTCTATCTCAATTGACTTCATGAGTCTGGTTAAAAGTCGCAATGGTAATAGTCAAGTGATGGTAATTGTGGACCGTTTCTCTAAATACGCTATGTTTGTTCCCTTACCAGCAGAAGCGCGTACTGAACTTGTCATTCAGAAATTTCAGATGCGATGGGTCACTGAGTATGGGTTCCCTAAATCCATTGTGTCCGATCGAGATGTCAGGTTCACCAGTCTGCCATGGCAAAAGCTGATGGAAGCTTATGGCACGCGGCTGACCATGTCGTCAGGGAGGCATCCCGAAACGAATGGCCAGACTGAACATATGAACCGTTTGTGCCAGCAACTTTTGCGCATGTATGTTAGACCCGATCAGATTGATTGGGATGAGAACTTACCCAAAATTGCGAGTGCATATAACAACAGTATTCACACTTCCACTGGACGAACCCCGAATGCACTTCACAAAGGGTGGAAACCTAAACGTCCCATTCATGTATTAAACCAGGACCAATTCCTTAAGTTGCCCCCAGGGATCCGATAATATGCAATATTGTTCCAGGAGGACATTCAGAAAGTTAAAGATAATCTAAGGAAAGCTCAACTACGGATGATTGAATAAGCCAACAGGCACCATCGACCGTCTACATTCAAAGAGGGTGATCTGGCTTGGGTAAAATCTAAAGAGTTTTCACTAGAAAGATGTGTCCCAGAAATTGCTTCCTGTCTATTTTGGACCCGGGGAAGTTCTCAAAGTAATTGGAGATGCAGAGGGACCGTCTTATTGCATTGATATTCGCCCTCATCTCAAAACATATCCTGTCTTTCACGCGTCCAAATCGTTGCCCTATGTAGAAGGGAATGAATTTCAAAACAGACCCTCTATGATTTTGCCATCTACGCCATCTATGGAAGGCAGATATGATGTAGATAGAATCATAGAGCATGATTACTTCTCTACGGTAGGACGTGGACGACCTCAGAAGCAGTTCAAGGTACGTTTTAAGTCTCAGGCACCATCTGAGGACAGATGGTTTAGTAAACGAGAACTACTTGAAACTGCTCCTGATATTGTCGCTGCTTATGAACGAAGGTTAAAGTCTTAAATATTTTTGCGGTGGAACTCGAAAATGGGCCGGCAGGAATGCAGTAACCCTGTTCAGAAGTAGCGTGGGGCCCTAAACTCAGCCCCAGGCAATGCAGACCTGAGTTGGTCTTTACTGGGCTGTGTGACCAAGACACGCCCAGGCCTGAGTCTGTCGCATTTGGCTATGTGACCTAACGCTCCACACAGAAAATTCAAAGGTCAAAGTCAACTGTAGAGTCAAAGGTACCTCACCCAGGCGCTTGGTTGGATACACTAACTTGTTGTGCGCAGGTACCCAGACAAGCATCCAGGCCGGAGGGAAGTCAGTTTTAGACCAATCTGGGCCTTACTTTGCATCGAGATCTGGACGATTGAGTGTGGTAGCATCCGGGGTCCAGACTCCGAGTCAACGCTACATAAGCGCTGACTTTTCTGGCTTTGACATTCATTCAGTCTTGCGTTAATGCTGACTTCACGCGTTGACGACGTGACGCTGGCTCGACGCTGCGATGCTAGTGGACGCTGGCTTTATGTTGGCATTTGGGAGATTGCGGCGATGCGCTGCTGGCTCGGCATGGTGGCTGGCTGGCTAT
>BFEA01000455.1:1309285-1322989 GCA_003427395.1 Chara braunii
TCATCTTGAGGTCGACATTGCTCCAGTGCGCTGATGAGGACTTATTGACGTGCCACGTGACACATTGTAATAGGACTTCGGATATGCGTTTAGACTATTGATTACTTGAGGTGGTGATCGCGGAGGGAGCCCGAAGCAGGAGTGGGCCGTGTACTTTATTCCTCTCCTTTGTCTAATCTCCCTCCTCTCTCCTTCGTCTGTGTATGATTATCTCATCTCATTCTGTCTGGACACAATTTTGACTATTGGTAATCATCAACAGTTTGATATTCTGGGGCTTGCATTGTTGACAAGTGTCTTCACGATCTGGTTTCATTGCAGATTCGTTGTTTTTTGTTTTTTCGAAGCTGATTCGTTTTCTTTTTTGTCTTATCCGGAGAAGGGCAGACAAAAGTATGGCGGTGTATCTTTCGATGTTCCAGGGGAGGATTCATTTCCACTTTGCCCCTGGTGAGTAGCGGAGCAAGATCGATAGTAGTGCTCATAGGGCCTCGCTCCACTACTCACCACGTGCAAAAAAGTGGAGTTGTTGGGTTTTTTTCTTAGCATAATTTTTCTTTTTGAGGGCCTCGCTCCACTACTCTCGACACGAACACAAGACAAAAATCATGGCGGTGTATCTTTCCATGTTCTTGCGGAAGATTCTGTAATGAACCCAGTCTGGAGAAACTTTCGTCAAGTGTCGAAGTACAAGATAACTCAGCACTGAATAATGTCTCCAATAATCATGAAATGTGATCCGTGATACAATGTCTCGTAACCAATAGAAGGAGAGGAGGGGGAGAACAGACTTAGAGGGTGGAAGAATAAGTATCCATGAATGGCCACAGAGATAGTAGCCCTCGCTTCCCTCTCCTTCTCCGGGCCTCCCCTCACCTCCACGTCGGCAAACAGCGTCCAAGAAACGAGCCTGACAGGGCCTGATGACATCAGAGTGCCACGTGGCACAATTCTCTCATGAAGACGTACAGGATCGCGTTATCGACATCTCTCTCTCTTTGTCAATCAATCCACAGATCCCGATCCCCCTCCATGTCGCATCCAACTCATCAATGCACACAGTGTGGCAAATGTCACGTCAGCAATGTAGATAGGATGGCATGCGCCACATCAGCAATGTCGAAGACAGCATGGCATGTGCCACGTCAGCAAGCCGAAAGACAGCCTGGCGCCAAAGCCGGAAGGCGCCAGACACACGATGCAGCAGTCTCGCGTCGTCGTCGCACAACGCCAGCGTTGCAGTAGTGCTGAGCAAGCGTCAATCCAACGTCAGACCAGATGTTGACTCCCGGAGGCAGGGGCCTTAAGTAGTGTTGACGAGGTTGACCTGCCTCTGATCTCCCAACCACGGTGGCTCAGATTGACTCACAGCCGACGACCTGGATCTCGTACAGTACAGACGTTCACTTGGTCCGAATGTTGTCTGAGCACCTGCATACAAACAAGTGTGTGTGTCTGACCGGAGGCCTGGGCTGGGTCCATGCAGACTTTGACTGGAGGGCCTCGTACAATTGATCGAAAGTCGGGCGCAGGGCCCCTACATCGGGCCTGCGGGTGGCACTTATACAGTCAACGAGCCATATTGAAGCATTGCAATTCACTCTCATTTTGCACATTTTGAGAGTAGTGGAGCAAGGGCCTAACTCTTAGGGCCTCGCGCTACTACTGCCGACGTGCAGAAACGACAAAAAAGTGGATTTGTTGCCCTTGGTTTATTTGTTCTTTTCAGCAGTTTTTTTTTTTTTCTTGGGTTTTTTGTGAGATGCTACAGCCAGCGGGAACCGGTTCGCTTTTGAACCGTCTGCTGCCCATGGGTTTTTTGCTGCCTGTTGTGGTGACGAGGTCTACAACCTCAAGACTGACTATGTCCTTCATCAAGGTGAACCAGTCAGTGTAACGAATGAAGTCCCTGCCCAGGCGATTAGTAAAGTTGGTGGGAACCGCGCCTTTGACCACATCCAAGCAAGATTGCGCAGTCAGTTTCAATCCAGGTGTAGCAAACATCTTGCTAAGATAGGTCTGCAGGTTTTTCATGGAGCCCATCCACTTGCTGCCCTTGATTTTGTCAAGCTGAATTCTTGCCCTTGCTGCAGCATGTGGATCCAAGTATTGCGATATGAGGAGTTCCTCGAGGGAGGCAACCGGGGTGGTCTTAAGCCACCTTGTTCGTTCAATTTTAGGAATCCCAGCTCGCGTAGCTTGGACCGCTAAGAAGTCCCGCACGACCGGCTAAACATGCATTCCCATGATCACGGACTGGGTCTCAGGTTGAGTCCCCAACACCTCGAAGTATGCCCTCATGGAGTTGATCCAAAATTCGATGTCTTCTTTGTCGTCGTACTTAGACGGTATTTGAACCGCCTTTCGGTCCACGTAGGGACCAATGCGGTTGGGACCAGCACCTGCTGGTTCCAATCTTGGGGCTGCAGCAATTGCAGAATTTCCAGCCTCGTTGCTTGTCACAGCAACAGCGGAATCTGCACCTGTTGCAGGTCCCGAGGGGGTTGTCAAGGAAGAAGATACAGTAAGAGAGGCAGAGGTAGTTTCAATTGCAGCTTCAGGTCCAGGGGGTAGAGGAAGAGGATTGGCCACTTGGGCCTGTCGCAGCTGAGCCACCTCCTTTGTCAGTTCATGGTACTTGGGGGTCATATCAGTCAGATCATCCTGAAGTGTTCGCAACTTTGCGAAGACTTCAACGATCTGAGTGGTATGATCTTAAAGATTCCTGACTTGAACAAGGGCGGTGAGTATAGACTGCAACTGTTCCCCACAATGCTCTTCAGTCAGTGAGGGAACAGTCTCTAGGATGGCCAACTGCCTTTTCAACAAGGTCTCCTTCCTCTCCTTTTCTGCCTCCTGTTCCCTTTTGGTTGCAGTGCTTGTATATATGGTTTCTCGGCATCACTGGCTGCATCTAACAAGGCCCGCCATTGCATTGAAGTTAGCTGAGCCATTTTTGGACCGTTAGTATTGACAGGTGGGTGAGAGAGTCGCCAGTCAGCAAAAGAATCAATTAGACTCTCAAGAGGTTCACTCCCCCTTTCACTTGGACGAACACTCCTTTTCCCAGTCCTTGCCCACTTCAGACGGTCACTTTCCCTCTCTCCCTTTTCTCTCTCCCTCCTCTCTCTCTCTTCTTTCTGGTTGCGAGTCTCCACGGGCATCGGAAATGAACTTAGAGAAACAGACTGAAAAACTCAGAGAGGANGCATCGGAAATGAACTTAGAGAAACAGACTGAAAAACTCAGAGAGGAGAAGGTAGAACTCCTAGCCGAAGCGGCATTTCATCTGGAAGAAGAGAGCAGCAAACCAAAGCAAAACAAATTCAAACGAGAGGTCTGATCCAGCGACCTAGTCTGATCAGATTGCATACGAGGTCCTCTCGAGTCCAGTCTGACCAGCTCCGTGACCGTACAGTAAATCAGACAACGAGTGACTAACTGCAACAATGGAGAATTGAGTGGTGTACAGGGTGCGAGTCAAGCCACGGACAATGCAATCAGAAGACATGCGAAACGTCTCGGCCAAGATCCCCTCGGTAGTGGGTGTCCTAATCCAAGAAGAATGAACTCCGTATCCCAGCCAAGAAGACAAGAGGTCAATGCCTAATCGATTTGGGTCCAGAGGCTCTTCTTGTTTGGGCCCCGTCCCGCTGGGTCCCATGGGTCCCACGTAGGTCGCAACGAGGTCCCAACCAAGAGGAGTTCCACATGGACTTAGTTCAGTCTCTACTGCACTGAAAAACGAAATTTCAACTTCTGGCAGAACCTACAGACTACAACCCTTCAGAGATGAAAAGACAAAGCACTCTAGAAAGACTCGGCATTTAGATCAAGATACTTCATTTTCCATCCATCAGGTGAGTAGGTAGATCACATGCATTCAGTTACACAATCAAGACCACAGAGGAGTAGGAAAAGAAACCCAGAGTACCCCAGCAGGACAATCAATACCATACACACATACATGGGCATCCCGTAGGTGCACAACACTTCCCTGAGTGGCCTTGAGCTTCGAGATGAATAGAACTCACCCCCCCTCTCATGTGGTCCTCCTGACCCCTCTAACGCTACCCCTACACTAGTGTCCTATCTCCTAGGAGGGTCTGCCTCCAACACCAAAGTGCAATGCCGGATCCCCTGTCGATGCTGAAGAACAAAGTAGCAACTTGCAGTCCGTAGATGCTGAGTGGCCGCTTACCCTCAAGCTCGCCTACTTGAGGGCAGCCCTTAAGTTGCCAAGTGTCTCCCTTGAATCAGGTTCCAGGTGCGAGTGCCTCTCACTGTCGCCTCTCTCAAATCGCCGCATGAAACCTCCTCGAAATGTCTCGCCACCCTAATATCACTCTCAAGCAACCTGGTTAGGTTCTATGTCGACCCCACATGTCCTAACCAGGTGGGGGCAGCTTCCCTTAGYCACGCTGCCCCACTTCCCTCAACCAACCAACCCTAACCCTAAGTGTTACCCTCAACCACTTAGGTTAGGGTTAGGGCAGCAAAGTCAACTCTCACCAGCAAGTAGAATCCGCTTCGATACCGATGTTATGACCCTGGCCAATTTCGAGATACACATCCATCGGAAAGTACAATGCCATCCAATTGCAGAAAGAAATGAACGAACTTGAGAGGAGAGAGAGGATTAGAAGAAGAAGAAGAAGAAGGAAGAAGGAAGAAGAAGAAGATGTACACCAGCAAAGACAATGACAAGGCTCTTCTTCTTCGCCCAACAATCTCCTCCTCCTTATCTCCCCCTTCTCTTATTCATACAAGAAATAATAATGCAATGTTGAATGGCTGATCCAGAATCAATGCCCGAGTCCCTCTTCTACTGCAGGTATCACTTGAGGTCCACCATAGCCATGGCCGCCTCCCCACTCTTCACTTTCATAGGCCGAGGCTATGGCAGACTACTAGGCCTTGCCCAGATGCCCAAAGGACAACCCAAAGCAGCTATGGCTGCTCTAGCTCAGGCCGCCATGCCCAACCCTGCCTTGAAGCTTCTTGGTGTGGCTCTCCCCAGTTGGGGACTCCCTGCTGCAGCGCCCACCAAGGTGATGAAGATGGCGACCACCATAGCCAGGTAAGTACCCCTGGCGCTCCTCCCCCTTTCCTTCCTTCTTCCTCCCTCGTGTTCTTCTCCTTCCTCCCCAGCAGTGCTGCTCCAGCATAGCGCTGCTCCAGCCAGCGCTCCACCAGTGTGTCGTCAAACTTGCACACCGAAAAAGAGGCCAGACTCTCCGCCCGACCAGAAGATATAGCGGTCTGCTTTGCCTCTTGGGCGGTGACTTCCAGGCCGCTTGGCCTCCCAAGCAATCGGTACCTCCTCCCTTTCCGAGGGAAACATCATTGCAGACTCTGATATTGCCCGTACAGGCCCTAGACCCAGACTGGTTGGACTGATATCCGCCTAGACCTAACCTACAACTACTGGGCGTCTAAAAATGCCACTTTTGTCTTCTTCTACTCGGCCTCCGGTACCTGCACATCTACCCCTTCCAGGTGCGGTACCGGCCTACCCGCTACTTGAGTGTTTTTCCCCGCTGCAACCCCTCAATGTCACGGCTACAGGTAAGTACCGGCCCTGAGGGCCCAATGAACGAGCAAGTGCCCTGACGGGCCACACACATACTCATGCCAACCAGCACTCAGACAGGCATGGTCACACACACACCCCCAAGCCAACCACCACTCAGACAGGCATGGTCACACACACACTCAAGCCATCCAGCACTCAGACAGACATGCAGTCCAGCAAGCGTGCACACACATACTTAGTAGCAAGCGGGAAACTCAGCAGGGCATTCAGTCTATGGGCAAAACTCAGAAATCAGTTGTGTTGCAGTCCATGTATGGACGGTTCATCACACATGTTTGTTTTACGACCTCCTGGATGTTTTCTAGCTTTAGAAGAGAGTTGTTGACCTTGTAGAAACCGTGCCCTGACTCATTGTCCAATCCAAAAGAAAGCAGCAATCCCACTTGCTTGTGGTCAAATCCTTCATAGTAGGGGAGTTTGAGGATGGCCGCTGATATTGCTGCTTCTATTAGGGATTCAAAGATTAAAAAGGAATCTATTCTAGAGAATGTTGTTTTTCCTTGTGTCGTTCTAGTGCATGTAAAGCGCTTCGTCTCTGGGAATCTTAGTCTGAAGGGGTTTACTAATTTCTTTTCTATAACGAACTCTGTCATTAAGTGTGCTTCTGTGTTGTCTATCCCTTCCCTTGCATGAGATATCAAGTCTATTAGAGGATCTAGTGTTGTGTTCCAATCCCCTACTGCTCTGGTGTGTCTGTGGTTCAACATTCTTGTTTCATTATGTGAATTACTGTTCCTCTTTGTGAGTTAGTATTTGGTGCATATACATTGAGTATGGTTATTCCCTCCTGCCTGTACGTGAAGTCTACCCTGATCCACCTCCCCTCTGTTGGGTCCTTGGTTACTCGTTCCACTACTATGTGTTGTGCTGCTTTGGACCTATTATGAAATAGTATAAGTATGCCGATTGAGGCTGGGTTGGGGCTATTTACCCATTCTGCTCTCTGAACGTGTCTCAATCTTCTCTCTATTTCTGCTTAGATTAGCGCGTGTTCCTCTGAGTTGTGAGACAAGTCTCTTGTAAGCAAATTATGTCCGGAGGTTCTTTATCAAACCAGTTCATGTTGGCCGTCATGTTGAACCATTTCGTAGGTGAGGATAATATGGTGGCCAAGCCATGTACGTTTCAGGACCTTATGTCCAACTCTGCTTTCCCTTTTGCCTTTTTGTATTTTCTCTCTCCCCCCTCACACTGTCCTCTTCTTGCCACGTTTTACTGATCCGAGGTTCCCGTTTTTGGGTGTTGGAGGAAATTTAGGACGAGAGGGTCGGACTGACTGGCCACATTGTTGCCTCTCCTCTCTCATCTGTAGGGGGCTCAACGTTTCTTCCATCTCCTTTGGGCCCATTCGGTGGATCCACAGCGGGATGATGCATGCTAGGCTAGCCGCCGACAATTCTGGAAGCACACTGGTGCCTAGGCCGTGTATGGCAGCTGCGAGATCTGCCACCATGGTCTCCATTGGAGTTACTTTTCAGTGTTGTTTCTCTGTTGTAGAGAGCCACCACTGGTTTAATATCTAATATGTCCTATTTTCCCTCCTCTTCTCTCTCCTTCATTGTTGGCACTCCCAATTCTTCTCCCATTAACCCGATACACAGCGATTTTTTTTTCTGATATTAAGAAGCTCAACCTTTCTTCAACATTCTGACCCTTCTCTAGCCTTGGGAGGGCAGAATTCGCTGTTGTGGCGATGTGCCAATCCCCTGATTGCTCATCCATGCTCATTGCTAGGATTGTTCTTGACGGCAAAATCATCCTGGTTATTGCCACAGTCTTGTTCCAGAACTCTCACTGTGTGCACTCGTTGAGGCTGCCCACTATTACTGTTTTCAACCTCATCTCCTCATTGAGGTCTGATAGCCTTTGCACTTGGGCCTCCAGAATCTTCGTCTGCAACAGGAGCGTTTCCTCCTCATTTGTGGTCTCGCCGCCTCCTTGCTGATCACTTTGGAGTTCCTCCTCCTCCCTCTCTTCCCCCTGCTCTTTCCCCCTTCTGGTTTGCTCTCCGTTGCTTTTTCCTTTGTCACCTTTTTGCTGCCCTTTCTTCTTCTCGATCCCCTTCTTCTTTTTGTTGTAAGTCTCTGACAGTTCTGGCATTTTGTATCTGCCTTCTCTCCAGCTCCCCCAATCCCCTTGTTTTTCGTTCCCTTGCCATCTCCCTTGCTTTCTTGCCTGGTCCTTTTTTATTCTGCAATACTGCTGAGCATAATATTCAGTCATTTCTTCTTCCTTGTTAAGTGCCCCATATGTGTTCTCAGAGAGAGGGAATCCTTGAAGGTTATGTACCTCGCTCCTGGCTCTTTCCTCTTCCCTCACGTATGCCATGTGCAACTCGAACATGCTAGCCCTTCGGACGGTAGAAGATAGATGGGAGAGGGAGGAACTAGTCTCTTAGGAGTACCCATGAAACAAGGAGGGTAAAAGATAGATGGGAGAGGGAGGAACTAGTCTCTTAGCAGTACCCAACAACCTGCACAGTCAATCCTCTGGAGACAGAGTAATTAATGCTGCCAGGCGTCCTCCTCAATCTTCTTGAAAAACGGAATTGGCAGTTGGGACTGGGGCTAATAGGGGGAGGGAGGAACTAGTGTGTAGCTGCAGGAATCTGGCGCCCGGTTCTGGGCGAAGAGGTTCTCCCCCTCTCCCCTTTTTTTCCATGCCCTGCTCAGTCAATCCCCTGGGTTTCCAGGGCAATCAATGCTGGCAGGAACTCCCAAAATTGTTTCTCTCAGGTACTTTCAGTCTGTAAATGGAACGCTGGACCCGCTTTCCAGCAGGCGATGCTCCCCACCAATAGATGGAGCCTCTCCCCAGGTGCTAGTGGTGTCCGCTCTTATCAGCACCACCAACACTGGTGGGGGAGTTAAATCAAAAAAAAAAAAAAAAAAAAAAAAAAAAAAAAAAAAAAACTTTGTGCCCTCATTTCTTGAATGTACTCCTTGATCTTCTCAACTGGTTCCCTTTCCCACATGTTCTCCACTTGCTTTGTTTGTTCATCCAATCTTGTTCGTATTTTGGTGTCTTCCTCCTTTACAAGGTTCTCCCCCTTCCTTTTGGTTCCTACTCTTCTTTCTTCTTGGCTATTTCCCATTTCCACACCAGGCTACTGGGGTCTTGGGGCATCGTGGACCGATCCTTTTTCCTGATCTGCTCTCATGTTCCCTTTGCGAGCATACTGGATTATTGTACCGTCTGCTCTTGAATCTGTTTTTTGTTCCTTTCCATTTTTTTCCTTCACAATTTGGCATTTGCACCCATCTTCTTTCGGCCAGTTCCCCTGTCTTATCCAAATCCAATTGTAGATCCCTCAGCCTCCTCTCCTCTTGCACACGTTCTTTGTTGAGGACCGGGTCCGTGGAGAATATTTTGGGAGATTTTTTCCCCACATTTTTGGATTGCCAGCTACTGTCAGAGGGAGGGTAGATATCTAGCCTCTTGGTTGGTTCCCCCTCCACGATCCATACCCAATCTGTCGTTTCCAGGTTGTCATTGAAAACCCAGCCAACGTATTTTGCATCTCTGACGAACTAGAAGTCCGGTTCTCCTTCTACTTCTTATAGACTGGTGGGCTTCCGACTTCTGGATTTCGCTGAGTCTGCGTTCTTTGGGCATCTCGGGTCTATTACGAGGTGACCCCTATGCATGCATTTGAAGCACAGGGGGCGACTTTTGGACAAGACTGTTACCCTTACATTCCTTCCTCTGACTGCAAGTACCAAAATCGGGTAGTTGTGGTGGGATCACGCCCTGCGTGTTGATGCAGGTCCTCATTGTGTCATGTTGTGGGATCAGAAAGTCCGGTGTTGGAGTAATCCAGTCTATCATCGAGAATTGTCCATGCTCTTCCTGCAACCTTGCCTTAATGGCTCCATGCAATCCTTCCTGCACGCCGTCAAACTGGATCCAAAAATACTTCTGCATCAGCGACTGCCTATATCTGGAAGGAGATGCTTGAGACTGTTTGGCAGGAGTCGATGGGTATACTAACACCACGGAGGAGTTGCATGTGAAGGATTTGTTCTTTAGGAAATCTGCTTGTTTATCATCTCGACAAACCACCATTATGGTGTTCCTTCCTCTGTTGTGAAATGTGACTTTTGGGGTCCGTACCAAGGATCGCCTCCATACTCTTTAGCTTCTCCCACAAACACTTCAATTTTTCCGCTCTGTTCAATTCTTGACTCTTCTTTGAGAAGGTGAATAGGACCACGTATTTGCCGTAGAATTCATCCAAGGAGGGAAGGGAGTCCTTCGGGGATTCCCAGATCACCACTTCCTCTTTCCCCCCCTCCCTGTCAATTATCTCTGTTCTTTTAATCATTTCAACCTTCGTTTTTTTGGCCAACCAATTCTGTGTTTCCATCCCCAATCCTTCCTTTGCCATTATGCTAATCTTTGGATTTTGAGTTTTGGGACTGGTCTAACCGCGTTTGCGATAGGATGAAAATCTCGTTGGATTGGTGTAAGACGCGCTTAGCCTGATTCTCTCCTCCTCTCGATTTGTCTTATCGAAGAGCCCGACTTGTCTGAGAAATTTGTGGGGTATGAAATGCCAATTAATGAGGGCAGTTTGTTTGTCCCTGAGGGCGGTTTGTCCCAGAACGCTGTCCAAGGGAAGGGCGAATCCAATTCCTTATGATGTTCACACTTCCAGTTTTCCTTCCCCTCCTGAGAAACTGTGGTTTTGTCTGTACTGAGACCGATATGCACTGTTGTCTTTCTCAGTGGGAGTTTCTCCTCTCTTTGGTCACAAGATTGGGATATTTCTCTCTGAAAGTGGTCCGAAAAAGGGTTTGGAATGATGGTAGAGATAATATTGATAATAATAATACAATAATATTAATGAGCTAATAAATAATGGTAATGATACTGATAATAATAATGATAATAATGAAATTATTAATACATAAATGAATGCAATTGCTTAGGGGTTGGTAGCTTGAATCCTGCAGATCCCTTTACCCCTTGTTCCTAGATTTCTTTTTGTGCAGTAGCGCGACAGGGGGTAAGTGGTTCTTTCCTCAATGAGTCCTGCCCACTTCGGGGGCGTCCTCAATGATGCCTTCTCAAGGGCGACTTTCTAGAAGTAGCTTCTTGGAAGGTTTAAAGTCGGGATACGGATAACTGATTGATTACTAGGTAATCAATTAGTATTAACGTGTCTTGCTTGTTGCTGCCTATAATGGGTAAAGTCGTCCAAGTAGTCTCTTTAGGGAAGTGTCTCGTGATTGATTGTAACAGGTCGTTTTGTCCTTTTCTCTTTAGAGATCGTATGTTGCTTTTCCTCTACTTCAGTTTCCTTGGAGATTCCGTTTCCTGAATCTGCTCCCTTGTCTGATTTATTGGTCGGACTTCGTGCTTGGAGACGTGGAGGTATAGCCTCGTGGGCTGGTAGTAAGATAGAGAGTAGGGGGGCGAGCGTTAGGACGGGGGGTGGGTGCGGGTATGGATCGAAGAAGATGCATTAGCGAGGGGTTGGTTTGAGGTCGAGACTGCGGACGCGGTGGGGTGACAACGTTCGTGTTGGGGGATCATGGGGGAGTTGGTCACGATTGGTGAGTGGCAAATGTAGTCGGGAAAAAACGAGGTGGCTGTTCTTGTTCTCTATCTTTGTTGTTCTCTAGTGACCCATTTCTCCCTGGACTAGGTGCCCCTGTGCGCTAAATAATGGGACGCTGTTTCGTGGAAACTACAATCATTGGATACGCTTCCCGTTGATCTAAGTTAGGTAAGGCTCTGAAGTAGTTCTCTCCTTCTCCCGTGAATCGCTCTCCTTCTCTCGACTGCTTTGTCCTCTGTCTCTATCGCAGTTCCGTTTCCAATTTCTTCGTTGTCTCCTTAGGAAGAGGGGTCCGATGACGGCTGTACTTTCTTACCTCCAGGTTCCAGCTGGGCTTTTCTAACCTTTACGTATCTCGTTGCAGATGCCGGTGGTGTGGAACCTCCTTCCTCAGCGCGAGGTGCTTGCCTCTCTGTCCCAGCCGGTGTTCCGGAACCCCCATTTTCTTCTGCTAGTGATAATTGCCTCTTTGTCTCATCCTTTCCCGGTCCTTGCCCTTGTTTGGAAAGATGCTCTCGCGCATTGTCTCTCCCTCCCTTCTCTTCACTTCATCGCTTGGCTCTTTTGTCTTTTCCCATTCTTAGTCTCCTTTCTCTTCTTTCTTTGTCTCTTCAAGATTCCTCCCGTTCTTCTTTTCCTCCTTTGGCTATGAGTGCTTCCTTTGTCCGGCTTGCTTGCGCCACGCCCGGAGGTGTGGTCTGTCGTGGTGTGGTTTAGCTCGCCCTTCCCCCTCCTTCCCTTTCTCCCGGAGACTTCGTATTTGAAAACGGACAGGGCGCATGGAATCGCGCGCGTAGGGGATTTTCGTGCGACGCGGAACCCCGATGGTGTGAATCCCAGATAGTGTGGACACGGAGCTCGAAAGTCCTTTGTCCAGTATAATGATGTGGTGTTTGGCCGTTGCGCTATTCCTTTCCGTGCCTTGTGCTGCTGCCCTTGCTTGTCTCTTGAATGCGTGTCTCTTTCCTTGTTTTGACCCCGTCCCTTCTCGCTTCTTCTCCTTCCACTCTTCCCGCTTTGTTGTCCTTTCCCATTCTTAGTAAAGACCTTCTTCCTTTCGGTTCTCGTAGTATCTTCCCTCTCCCCTCTTGCTCCTCCTTTCCCCTCTCGTTTGTGTCTGCTTCATGAGGAGCTCGAGAACGCCACGCCCGGAGGCGTGGCGAGAAGTGTCTACTCCCTCCCTCCCTCCTTGCCCTTTCCCGCACGAATTCGAAAGAGGAGAAAAGTGCGCGCCTTCGCGCTCGTGGGAAAATTGGCCACACGAAAATTGCTTGCGATGCGGGTGCGGGACTTAGCGCTGACCGCTAGCGCCCCCCGAATGGCGTTGGCGCTCCACCCCATACCAAGCATGATCCCCTTCATCGTGCTTTATTGAACTCGGAACAGCTTCCTAAGATTGACCTGCACCCTGAACCTTTGACCTGCACCCTGAACCTTTAACCCTAAATCCCCCTAAGCCTGCATTGGGGCCTCAAGTCAAGACTGTCCCCAAACTGATGAAACGGTATTCACCAGTTCGCAGTAGCTGATGCAGATCCTAGGGCTCGATCCCTAGTCCCCACCTTACCTGTGTACAGTACCTGTGTCAACCCGTAGAGTCGAACCTGCGACCTGTAGGACTGCCAGTGGTAGGTAGGTCATCATAGGTTACAGGGTATAGGGGATTCAAACTGTAGACCTGTCGGGTAGGAGTCTAGAGAGTCCAACAGTCTTAGCTGTAGACTTTCCGAAGGGTCAAAGTCGTAGCTGCTACTTACCTGAAAGGGCCAAAGTCGTAGCTGCTACCGGACCGAAAGGCCAAGTAGATGCTTCTAGAAGTGGCCTTTCGGAGTCAGCCCACTGTAGGTCAAGGCAAGTGGGCAAGTGGTGGAAGTCCACCGTGTCGAGTCAGCAGTCCCAGTCCAGTCAGTCCAGTCTAGTCAAGCAAGTACCGCCTGGGACTGTGTGCACCGTGGGCCAGGGAAACAGGGCAGGTCGACGAGCCACAAAAGTATAAATCAAGAGGCCGTGCACAACCATTCATTCATTCCTGCGGAAGCCATGTGGAAGTGCTGTCTCAGCGGCTTGTGCGAGAAGGTCTGCAGTGTGCCCGAAGTCGAAGTGGGCCAGAAAGAGCTTAGTATAGCGATAGCGTAGAGGCAGCCATAGCTGCCATAGTTGTAGCCGGTGTGTGTGTGTTCTGTGAGTATTCAGAGTGACGCGTGTGGGATATCTAGGGTGATCGGGTGTGTGTGAACAGTGAGTTGTTGGGCGCAGAGTGGCCATAGCCAGTGGAAGTGAACTCTTATCTGGATGCCATATTTCTGAGTTCTGTGTGGGCGCCTGTCGCCAGTTTGCTGCGATGCTGTTTACATGCATGAAAAGTGTGAATGAGACGAGTCTGATTGCATTGGTATCAGAGTTGGTACCCGCTATTCCATGCGCGTTGTCGTGTGCAGGGCCTGAAGCGCCATAGCAGAGGTGGCCGCCGAGGGGTACAGTCCGCCATAGCGGACCTGAGGTTGGAGAAGCCGCCGCACACCTGCAAGAAGACCACGACGACGAC
>BFEA01000456.1:15905-26390 GCA_003427395.1 Chara braunii
ATTTACGCGCCTGCTGCCTTCCTTTGATGTGGTAGCCATCTCTCAGGCTCCCTCTCCGGAATCGAACCCTAATTCTCCGTCACCCGTTACCACCATGGTAGGCCTCTATCCTACCATCGAAAGTTGATAGGGCAGAAATTTGAATGGAACATCACTGGCTCAAAGGCCATGCGATTCGACAAGTCACCATGATTCGCAGCAACAACGGGCAAGCCCGGATCGGCCTTTTATCCAATAAAGACATCCCTTCCAGAAGTCGGGATATGCTGCACATTTTAGATCTAGTATTACCACGGTTATCCGAGTGGTAAGGAGACCACCAAATAAATGATAACTAATTTAATTAGCCATTCGCAGTTTCACAGTGCAAAGTGTTCACACTTAGAAGTGCATGGCTTAGTCTTTGAGACAAGCATATGACTACTGGCAGGATCAACCAGGTAGCGGGTGTGACGAGCAGCCGCAAGGAGCGATGGCCGAGGCGCACGTAGGCACGTCACGCCGGACAGCCTACCAAAAGAACGTCGAACAATCGTGAAACGTGCAATGAGCTGTCGAGACACCGCGAAGTCCGGCTGTTTGAATTGCAGGTGAACTTCCCTCCGTAGGCCATCTCCAACAGCAAGGTACCGCACAATTCAACACAGCCCGCCACACGCGCCCAAGAGATTGGCTGCGAACAGCACCGGCGCACACCACACGCAGAGATCGCAAGTTAACGACACTACCCGAACAACAGCGCGCGCGAAGGAACCACCGACAGCTTCGGCCCACAGCCGGATGCCACCGCCTGCCCAAAACGTACCGACAGCGAAGTGCACAGCCTCGTCTCTCCATCAAGAAACGCGGGTGAAGAGAGAAACGAATGCACCACGCTTCCAAATGCCCGGATGGACGGAAAGCCTCCACCTGTGCACGGTGCCGGTTGGCGCGAGCACCACCAACAGCACTTGACGCAGGCGAAACCCAGGAGACAGAGGACAGTAGCCTTCGAAGCCTACAACCTAAACGCAGCGGAACCACGACGCGACGCGATCCGTCACGGTGGGCAGCATACCGAGACCACAGGATGGGGGATACGACGGGCACAAGCGCGCATTCCAAAAAGTCGGGCGGATGACGGGCCCAGCCTCGCGACGCCGTCGGAGGGTGTATCACGCATCCCACAAGTCTCCGCCGTCGCATACGGTAAGCAGCGCGTGCATGGTCGAGGCCACCTGCGCCACCACTCAATGGCACTGCTCAGATGGCCAGGAGCGCAGAGTGTCCTCACCAAGTCGTGACACCCCCTCAACACAAACGGAACGTGCCGTTGTGAGTGCGGACACGAAGACGACACCACAACAGAGCCGCAACAGCTCTCCCCGTAACCTACAGGATGATGGTGCCGAAGCGGAGAGCCGTTGACGGGCACCTCTGCCTCCACACCCTGCAAACGACCGCCAACCGGACCGCCGTCGACGATCAGGCGCCAATCATCGCAAGACGATGAGCGAGGGTGAACGCAACGATCCACAACCCAGCACCACGGCATAGGAAAGCCCCAACAGCCGCGACCGCCGCCAACGACGACCGAGCTGTTGTGAAATAAGCCCTCCGAGAGAGACGACCATGGACCCGAACGACGCCCCAAAAATGTTCGCTCGACCACCAAAGCACGACTCGCCCGTCCCTCGGAAACTGGAAACCACCCAAAGCGTGTGGAGAGAGTCCCTCGTAACTCGAGTACAAGGTTCCAAAACCCACGTCCGAAACGTCGCCTTCGTCGACTGCAAGGGGGCTGCTAAGCACGCAGGCCCGATAAGAGTGCAAACGGGACTCCGAACCGCAAACCACCGACTGTTTGGCACATCCGGAGGGTGCTCACTGAGCCATCCGCCGAGGGACCTGCACAAGTCCCTTCCCAGCAAGTTGACTGAACAGACCCCAATGGCGATGTCCCCCTCAGGACCTCATCCCTTTCCGCTCTTAATAAGACGCCTTTGGACCTTTGATCCTGAAAGACTCCCTTTTCTCGGGGCCGTTCCTACGCCCGAGTGGCAGTGCGCGGTATCTGCTGCCCCTACAAAATTCGACACCTCAAAAGTCCGTCCCATCTCCGTCCCTTCCACACACAAAGGGATAAGGGGAAGGGCCGGGGATAAATACATTGAAAAAAAAAAGAAAAAGGGACGAAACAAACAGAGAAAAGGCCAAGCAGCTTCTGTGCCTAGCGACTCAGATCACGCCGCGGTGTAGGAGTGAAAAGTTTACGGGAAGTCTGGCAGAATCGTGCGTCCGTTGTGGGGTTATGTGTTGGCGAACATGACCGGACACACACTCCACAATGAGAAAGGGGGAAAGAAAAGTCAAGGATGACTTGACAAAATCATCATTTCAATTTGTGTCGGCCCCGAAAAAAGCTGCATATGGCAGAAGAAGCGAGAACGAAAACCCGACGGCCATAAGCATTTTCGTGCATGTCCCGGAGAACACCATGGAGCCAATCAGGTACCGTCTCCAGTGAAGCAGGCCGCCATGATCACGCGCACGAGCGGGGAGGGCCGGATAGGGCAGAAAGTGGGCCGTTTGCCTCCGCCATGAACATCATTTGGGGGGGGCAGCACAAAAGGAAGGAAGTGGCCTCTCTAATCCCAAAGCTGGGGGGCGCGCGGCCCCACCAAGATCATGACTACGCAGTCGCGTGGGGAGGGCCACGTAGGGCAAGAAGTGGGTATTTTGTTCGCAAGCCATAATATTACGCACACACATGGGGAGGGCCAGATAGGGTAAGAATTGGCTTTCCAGGTCCGAAACACCAGGGGCATGCTTCACGCACCCCCCACCACGATTACGCTTGTACGCAGGGGGGGCCAGACGCCCTCCGTCTCTGCCCCTCTAGTAAAAATCTTCCGTTAAATTGATTGAATACTTGCTTGAGCAAACTTTTATCTACAGAATGAGAAGATTCAGAATTTTGTTTTCATCTTGAAAGAAAGGTGAATCCAAAAGGGAAAAAAAAATAAAAAATAAAAAAAATCATATACATAATATTATAGACGTATGTACATAGTACACATTTGCATTTTGTTTGAATACTTGAATAATAACTTTTTATTTTTTTTTACTGAAACAAAGGTCGCCCGCCACATCGTGAGAAGTGTACAATGAGGCACTCACGTCGATCTAACCTTTGGTCTCAGGTCTCCATGCAGCCCAAAGTGGCAGGCCGTATGGAGCGACATCGGACAATGTGGCATGCACAAATGCTCACCGGGTCAAGTAGAGGAAGACACGCGGACACATATCCATGTTTTCGGACAGATGGCGCGCCGCAGTGGCCAAAAGCTAACGACGTGGCACCCACCCCAACATGGGCTCGGGCACAGTTGTCCTTTGAGCCGAAAGTCGAGTACCACATCGGGCAAATGGGGCTTCAGACGGAAGCAGCAAAACTGGAAAAAAAAAAGGAAAAAAAAAGAAAAAAAAAAAAGAAGCTAGCAGCTCATCGGCCCCTATACAAGGGCGACGACTCTCTTCAGACGCGAATGACCATCGTTCAAACATTTGAGGAGGGGTGGGGAGCCAGAAGGTGGGGGAAACCTTTGGAACAAAGGGCCGAATCTCAACAGATCGTGACGACAAGGCCACTCTACTGCTTACAACACCCCGTTCCCTGTCTAAGTCGTCTGCAAAGGGTTCGACTCCCCGAGCGAAAGAAATTGCGATGAAGGGACCACCAGGGCGCCGGTGCTCCGCCGCAGGATGGACAACTCCGACCTTATGCTTTCGGGCCCAGACGGGCTGGCCCTATCGACAGCCTTGTGTCATCCGAGGAGGCATACGCCRTCGCTGCAAGCACAGATTCTGACTTAGAGGCGTTCAGTCATAATCCCACGCACGGTAGCTTTGCACCGCTAGCTTTTCACCCAAGCACAATTGCCAATTGTGCGAACCAACGGTTCCTCTCGTACTGGGTTGGATTACCATTGCGACAGTGGTGCATCAGTAGGGTAAAACTAACCTGTCTCACGACGGTCTAAACCCAGCTCACGTTCCCTGTTGGTGGGTGAACAATCCAACACTTGGTGAATTCTGCTTCACAATGATAGGAAGAGCGGACATCGAAGGATCAAAAAGCAACGTCGCTATGAACGCTTGGCTGCCACAAGCGAGTTATCCTGGTGGTAACTTTTCTGACACCTCTAGCTCCAAGTCCTGAAACGCTAAAGGATCGATAGGCCATGCTCTCACAGTTTGTATTCGTACTCAAAATCAAAATCAAATAAGCTTTTGCCCTTTTGCTCCACACTAGATTTCTGTTCTCGTTTTGCTCATCTTAGGACACCTGCGTTATCTTCTAACAGATGTGCCGCCCCAGCCAAACTCCCCACCTGACAAYGTCTTTCGCTTGGATCGGACAGGCCACGAGGACCTGCACCTTGGATCGAGAAGCAGGGGCAGAGCCCCAGCTCCACCTCACGAAATAAGTAAAATAACGTTAAAAGTAGTGGTATTTCACTTGCGCCGTAAGGCTCCCACTTATTCTACACCTCTCAAGTCGTTTCACAGAGTCGAACTAGAGTCAAGCTCAACAGGGTCTTCTTTCCCCGCTGATTCTTCCAAGCCCGTTCCCTTGGCTGTGGTTTCGCAGGATGGTAGATAGGGACAGTGGGAATCTCGTTACTCCATTCATGCGCGTCACTAATTAGATAACGAGGCATTTGGTTACCTTAAGAGAGTCATAGTTACTCCCGCCGTTTACCCGCGCTTGGTTGAATCTCTTCACTTTGACATTCAGAGCACTGGGCAGAAATCACATTGCGTCAACATCCGTTGGGACCATCGCAATGCTTTGTTTTAATTAAACAGTCGGATTCCCCTTGTCCGCACCAGTTCTGAGTCGGCAGTTTGATATGTAGGGAGAGTCCCACGGCCCCACCCAAAAGGTGGGGACATAAGATATTCTACCCCCGTCGGCACACTGGCACGCGGGCTCCGCCCTCACCGCAAGAGCAGCTCGGGCAGACCACCGGCAGCCAATGACATTGAGGCGCAGACCCCTAGGCCCAGCCCTCAGAGCCAATCCTTTTCCCAAGGTTACGGAKCCATATTGCCGACTTCCCTTACCTACATTCTTCCTTTGACCAGAGGCTGCTCACYTAGGAGACCTGATGCGGTTATGAGTACGGCCGGGCGTGAGAGGTACCCGCAGCTCCAGATTTTCAAGGGCCGTCTGGGGCGCGCTCGCCACCACAGGACGCGCAGTGCTTTGCCGGGCGCTGCACCCTATCTCCGGTTGATCCGATTCCAGGGTGGGCGAGCCGTCAAGAAGGAAAGAGAACCCTCCCCACGGCCCCCGTCGGCATCTCCGGAGCTGCTTACGTTACCGTCCACCTCCACAACCCGGCATCTCCGGAGCTGCTTACATTACCGACCCCCTTTCGATGTGCAGCGCGCAGTGCGCCCTTGATACAAGGTTTCCACATCTCTTACGGCCGACTGACCCATGGCCAAGCGCTGTTCACATGGAACCCTTCTCCACTTCGGTCTTCAAAGTTCTYATTTGAATATTTGCTACTACCACCAAGATCTTCACCGGGACCCGCTTCACCTAGGCTCACGCTCCAGGCTTCGCAGCAGTCCCCGCGCCTTCCTACTCGTCGCGGCGTCAGAATCGCCGCGACGGCCGAGCATAGGTCGCGCGCTTCAGCGCCATCCATTTTCGGGGCTGATTGATTCGGCAGGTGAGTTGTTACACACTCCTTAGCGGATTTCGACTTCCATGACCACCGTCCTGCTGTCTGTATCAATCAACACCCTTTGTGGTGTGTGGGTTAGCGCACAGTTTGGCACCGTAGCTCGACTTTTGGTTCATCCCGCATCGCTAGTTCTGCTTCCCGAAAATGGCCCACTTGGAGCTTTCATTGATCCTCGGGGTTCGCTTAAGCAACCCCAAAATCTTACCTATTTAAAGTTTGAGAATAGGTCGAGGGTGTTTCACCCCCGAGGCCTCTAATCATTCGCTTTACCCGATAAAAGTGAGTCAAAAATTATTTAAGAACTCGCCATTCGCTAACTTCCCCCTCCCCCTTCCTATCAATAATGTACACTACACTGCTCTAATGCCAACCTTAGGTAGCCAATGAGTATTACAAAGACCCTAATGTACACCTAGTAGTTCGAAGAGTTCGAAAAATTCCAGAATTCCGCACGTTGGTGTCCTCATCCAAGGAATGTGCCAAATTTCGACTTTGTCTCATCACCGTCTTGACGTACCAGGGCCAGGTATTTCCCCCAGATATACCAAAATCTCTCCCATCCCCTGGTCGGTGAACGGTGACAGCGGCCAATCTCTGCCATCATGGTGATTCGGAGGCTTTCCTTGGTGCCATTCTTGAGGTCTGCTACTGTGATTGGTTTTCCTTCCCTCACACGTCCATTTCGTGCTGTCCAGATGACCGACAGGATTGCCACCCGGACTACCTCTTGTGCGTGCAGGGCAGCTTTGTCTCTCCTGTCTCTCATCATCAGGGCTCCCAGGAGAATGGTCGCCCCGTCATCCTCAGTCACCTGCAGAGGGGTTACCGCCGCCATCTCGTCGGCCCACCAGCCCCAAAACTGTTGCAGTATGGGGCATTCCACAAAAAGGTGAGGAATGGATTCCTCCTTGCCACAATCAGCAGAGCAGCGGGGGTTCACATATTGACTCTTGTCTGCTTGCCATTGTGTTGTCGGAACTGCCGGATGATAGATATACCGCAGCAGACCCGCTTGCTATGGATCGGGAAGCGCTTTAAGCAGAGCGTTTTCCTCTTTCCATGCTCCTGCCTTCCATCTCTGCAGCATCACATCCGGCAGCCATCCCCGTTTGCTCCACCGACCTGTGAGTTCGTCCCTCATATCCACAGTCTGGAGCAGCGATCTGTATATCACCTTCGTAGTAACCTGATGGAGGGGTATCTTCCGGCTGTTGTGATTCTGTCGGGTCCAGCTTTAGTTCTTCGGATCAATTACCAGCTGCGGCCTTGGGGTCCCCACCTTAAAGGGACGGTACTCCCCGTTCGGTCTGCCCAATGTCTCGTTGTCACAAACAGCCACTGTTTCCACCTCTCCAACCTGCAGCGTCTGTACACCCTTAGTGGAAGGGCGCAGCGGACTTCCCAATCCTTCCCATCCATCCGTCAGCTCCCATTCCATCACTCCCAGCGCATTATCCTGCACTCTCACCACACGGTATAGCTGCCGCGGCCAAGGCTCCCCTTTCTTCCGCACCCACTCCCCTTCACGTAGACGGTTCTCCGTAAGGATATCCGTCCACTGTGTCGGGATCGCCTCCTTTAACTTCATCAATCTTTCCCTCCTATGAGGCTGTTAGGGTAGTCGAGAAGCCATCGTTTCATCAGTATCCCAGTCGCCGATGCGTTCGTCCCAGAGGTGGCCAATCTTGAAAACCCCACATTCCGCCCATTGCTTCCCATGAGCGCCCCCCCCCCCCCCCCCCCCCCCCCCAAGGGAACCGGTCACCTTCCAGGGAGCATATATACGGATTGTCAAAGAGGATCTGATTGAACACCTCATCCGCCGTCGCTGGGGGAGTCTGTTCTGGACTCATTTTCCGCCACTTGGTAAGTGCCTCCGTCCATACCTGGCTTCTTTTGACATGCTGAATCATTGCAGGGCATGCTAGGGCCAGGGCGACGATCTCCTAGATGGTACCTGCGGCGTACGCTATGTGCTGCAGGGTTAGCTGCTCCCAGATGTGACTTGCTACTCCCAGCATGACCCACAGCAAATTGCGCATTTGCAAGGCTTGCACTTGCAGGTCCGGGTCTAGGAGGCCCAGTCCGCCCTGTCCCCTGGGCTGCGTCAGCTTCCTCCAGGCCACCCTCGGAATGGAGTCCCTCGCTTCCGGATCGTATGCCCATAAGTATCTCCGTATGGCCGCCTGCAGTCGGTCAAACACTCTCCGTTCGGGCATATGGATATGGCCCCTGCATATCAAAGTGTAGACATTACAGAGTTATTCAGCACAATAGCTTTGCCGAATATCCCCAAATGAGTACGCTTGGCCCATCTTCCCATTCTAATCACTGCAGTGCAAAGTGTTCACACTTAGACATGCTTAGTTTTTGAGACAAGCATATGACTACTGGCAAGATCAACCAGGTAGCGGGTGTGACGAGCAGCCGCAAGGAGCGATGGCCGGGGCGCACGTACGCAAGTCACACCGGACAGCCTACCAAAAGAACGTCGAACAATCGTGGAACGTGCAATGAGCTGCCGAGACGCCACGAAGTCCGGCTGTTTAAATTGCAGGTGAACTTCCCTCCGTAGCCCATCTCCAATGGCTAGGTACCGCACAATCCAACACAGCCCGCCGCACCCGCCCAAGAGATTGGCTGCGAACAGCACCCGCCCACACCACACCCAGAGATCGCAAGTTAACCACACTACCCGAACAACGCCGCGCGCGAAGGAACCATCGAAAGCTTTCGCCCACAGCCGGATGCCACCACCCGTCCAAAACATACCGACAGCGAAGTGCACAGCCTCATCTCTCCATCAAGAAACGCGGGTGAAGAGAGAAACGAATGCACCACGCTTCCAACACACCCGGACAGACGGAAAGCCTCCACCTGTGCACGAGGCGCAAAATGAACACAACCCCTCTCCCCCCTGGGTCCACATCCGCCGGTTGCTGCGGGCACCACCAACAGCACTCGACGCAGGCGAAACCCAGGAGACAGAGGACAGTAGCCTTCGAAGCCCACAACCTAAACGCAGCGGAACCACGACGCAACGCGATCCGTCACGGTGTGCAGCATACCGAGACCACAGGATGGGGGACACGATGGGCACAAGCGYGCATTCCAAAAAGTCGGGCGGATGATGGGCCGAGCCTCGTGACGCCATCGGAGGGTTCATCACGCATCCCACAAGTCTCCGCCCTCGCATACGGTAAGCAGCGCGTGCATGGCCGAGGCCACCTGCGCCACCGCTCAATGGCGCCGTTCGGGTGGCGAAGAGCGCAGAGCGTTCTCAACAAGTCATGACACCCCCTCAACACAGACGGAACGCGCCGTTGTGAGTGCGGACACGAAGACGACACCACAACAGAGCCGCAACATCTCTCCCCGTAACCTACGGGATGATGGTGCCGAAGCTGAGAGCCGGTGACGGGCACCTCCGCCTCCACACCCTGCAAACRACCGCCAACCGGACCGCCGTAGGCGATCAGGCGCCAATCATCGCAAGACGATGAGCGAGGGTGGACGCAACGATCCACAACCCAGCACCACGGCATAGGAAAGCCCCGACAGCCGCGACCGTCGCCAACGACGACCGAGCTGTCGTGAAATAAGCCCTCCGAGAGAGACGACCATGGACCCGAACGGCGCGGCAAAAATGTTCGCTTGACTACCAAAGCACGAATCGTCCGTTCCTCGCAAACAGGAAACCACCCAAAGCGTGTGCAGAGAGTCCCYCGTAACTCGAGTACAAGGTCCCAAAACCCACGTCCGAAACGTCGCCTTCGTCGACTGCAAGGGGGCTGCTAAGCACGCAGKCCCCTATAAGAGTGCAAACGGGACTCCGAACCGCCAAACACCAACTATTTGGCACATCCAGAGGGTGCTCACTGAGCCATCCGCCGAGGGACCTGCACAAGTCCCTTTCCAGCAAGCTGACTGAACAGACCCCAATGGCGATGTCCCCCTCGGGACCTCATCCCTTTCCGCTCTTAATAAGACGCCTTTGGACCTTCGATCCTGAAAGACCCCCTTTTCTCGGGGCCGTTCCTACGCCCGAGTGGCAGTGCGCGGTATCTGCTGCCCCCACAAAATTCGACACCTCAAAAGTTCGTCCAATCTTCGTCCCTTCCACACACAAAGGGATAAGGGGAAGGGCCGGGGGAAAAAAATAAATACATTGAAAAGAAAAAAAAAAGGGACGAAACAAACAGAGAAAAGGCCAAGCAGCTTCTGTGCCTAGCGACTCAGATCACGCCGCGGTGTAGGAGTGAAAAGTTTACGGGAAGTCTGGCAGAATCGTGCGTCCGTTGTGCGGTTATGTGTTGGCGAACATGACCGGACACACACTCCACAATGAGAAAGGGGGAAAGAAAAGTCAAGGATGACTTGACAAAATCGTCATTTCAATTTATGTCGGCCCTGAAAAAAACTGCATCCGGCAGAAGAAGCGAGGCCGAAAACCAGACGGCCATAAGCATGTCCGTGCATGTCGTGAAGAACACCATGGAGCCAATCAGGTACCGCCTCCAGTGAAGCAGGCCGCCATGATCACGCGCACGAACGGGGAGGGCCGGATAGGGCACGAACTGGGCCGTTTGCCCCCGCCATGAACATCATTTGGGGGGGGGGGCACAAAGGGCAGGAAGTGGCCTCTCTGTTCCCAAAGCTGGGGGGCGCGCGGCCCCACCAAGATCATGACTACTCAGTCGCGTGGGGAGGGCCACGTAGGGCAAGAAGTGGGTATTTTGTTCCC
>BFEA01000456.1:57524-81050 GCA_003427395.1 Chara braunii
ACGATGCGGCGTCCGCCATCAGGCAGCTGCCTTTGTTACGAAGCACAACCTAGGCGGGGATACGTGTTCGTCACGGTTCTCTTCCGGCCTCCGACATCCCGCCGGTATTGGTCCACATCCATCCTGCCAAGTGGTGATCCTTCCGCCCCTGTAACCGTCGGGAGGGTTGGCCTTCCCCTTCTAGCTCCTAGCTCGTTCGTCGGGAGTCACCGACTCCGCTTAGTTAGTTATCAGGATTCCCGGGGCGCTTTTTAAGATCCTTCCTTTCGTAGGAGGCTGGTAGCTTGTTCTCATGATGTCTCCTCCCCTGGTTTGCATCCTCCCTCGATGGTCGGTAGCCTGCCTCAGCACGATCAACCTCTTCGCCTTCTTCTTCTAACCGCCAACTGATGCTTGCTGACTTTTGTACGCCGAAGGCCGGCCCGGGCCCCACCAATTCGCAATGCAGATACCGTCTCCCTCGTTTTTCTGCCCACAGGATGGCCGGCAAGGGCGCCTGTTGATTTCCCCCTATCCTTTCCCTTCTCGGACTTTTCTTCCTTCCCTCTTGCTGTCTTCAGCGTGCCTTGCCCCCCCCCCATCGCACCTACCCGTCGTGGTAGGCGCCGCGGACTCCTTGATTTGTCAAGCTTCCCCAATCCCCAACGACCAGCTCCGACGCCGGTTCAATGAGCTCTCTTTCCTGCCTACCGTTGTCGGCGCGAATACCCTTACAAGGGTATCTGCCCTGGCTTTTGCAAACGACAGAAAATAAGCTAAGTTCAAAAGTTCAAGTATGCTGAGCGAGATGCGGCGGTGCCTGAGGACTACATCGATGAAACGAGTGGCCCAGTTAGAGAGTGTGTGGGCGCGCGTGATTTTTTCCCCTCTTTTGATCGCAATGGAAGACGTGGCATGGGTTCTGGTCGATGTGGTTCATTATAACAGCTGTTTATTTTGATTAAACTGACTGACCTATGGGTGCTCTTTTCTCTAATTTCCGCGTGGAACGGTGGACGGTTCAATGAGCCTGTATGGACTTACGAGGAATCCAGATGATGGGACGTGATGGATTTGGCTAAGGACAGGTAGTCGCGGCGAGGCCGGTAGGCCGACGTGAGTTTTTTTTTTGGTGGTCTTCTGTGCGAGTGTGGGCCGGGAAGAGGCATAGGGCGTTTCTTTGGACCCTAAAGGCCGGGGGCTACCTCTTTATTACGTAACTCAGGCCTGCTGCTACCAGGCTTGGGCTTAGCCCTATAGGTTACGATACAGGACTTATGCGGCGGGGGTTTGGGGATCGAGGCCAGTGGGCGCTGACGCAGCAGCAGCAAAGCAGCGTGAAGAAACCTGAGGGGTCGATGGTCCGACGGGGCTATCCCCCCCAGGTTTTGTTGGTGGCCTGGCCGGCGGGCCCGGTTCGTGGGCTTGGCAAGGTGCCAGCTGCCCCATGGCGCCCCGATGTTACTCTTACTGTACAATATTTTATTTTTTCCTTGGCTTTATTATTTTTGGCCCCGGCTATTGCGTCCCGTTCCGAGATGCATGAGCTACGGTGGGAGGTAAGAGTGGAATACGAGTGTAGTGCAGCACGGGCGAACCTGGACGGGTTCTTGTGCCGGGTACGGGTAGAAACGAGGGATGCCGTGGTCCCTGCCCGACCGCCGCCCGTCTCCTTTTCTATATGTATATATATATTATTTTTAAATTTTAGTTAGTTATTACTGCTATTGCGCCTGTATGTGGACGTGGAAACACCGTAGAAGCACACCGTCGAACTGTTGACCATACAAACCTATGTTTGTATCTGGATGACGGGATTCAGGCAAGGAGCGACGGCCAAGGGGGGGGGTGGTGCCTACCTGAGTTGTGCCGAAGGCTGGTGGTTAGTGTCGCCGCGGCGGTGTACCGCACGGCCGAGCGGTCAGGCGCAGAAAGTTGGAGTGGCCAGCTTGGCCACTGCATGGCCCTCGAAAGTTCGGGAGTGAATCCGGACGGGAAAAGGGGAAGGGTGCAGGCGAAAAGGTTGAGAAAAACGGGGGTTGACCGGCCTTTGAAAACGCCGTAAGGCGCCGGCTGCTGGAAAAAGTCCTTCGGGACATCCGTTAAAATTTAGAACGATACAGGGAAGACTAGTATGGTTCCCACTCACGGATGGCATGCATAAATCCTGAAGTGGGGGCCGGTGCGGGCTGCTGACTGCTCCCCACCCTCTTCTTCGACGGCGCGGCCCGAGCGGAGTAGCCGAGACCAGCGAATGAGGGGAGAAAGGCGGGCGACGGATGATTGCCCGACAAAGGGATAAGTCGGAGGAACGAACCGCGGTGTGGAGTGACGTTGCGGGGAAGGGATGATGACTGCGGGAAGAGAATGGGCGGAGCCGGGAAAGAAAGTGCAGCGAACGGTGGATGAAGGCGGGGGTGAATCGGGACGGAGGCGGTCGCTGGGTACATGCGCAGGGTAGCGCAGAGCTAAGGAGCGAAGAGGTAGCGGGCAGCGAGGTAGCGGGCGCTGCACAGTTGGCTGCGGTCGAAAAGTGACACTAGCGAGAAGTTGAGCAGCACGGGGGAGGCCGAGCGACGGGGACTAAAGCAGTGCTGCGCTACTGCAGACAGAGCAAAGGTGGAGCGGGCGAGGTAAGAGTTGGAGCAGAGTGTCGGGCGCCAGCGCAGTAAGGCAAAACCAGGCAAATGCACCCGGGCGGGAAAATGCGTCGGGTGCATGCCGGGGAAGAACGAAGCTATGGTGGGAAGGAAAGATAGGGGAGAATGTATCCCACTCGATGGCGGATAGTTTTTACCGGGGAAAGACTTGAATTGGACGTTTCGGGGTAGGGCGAGTTGGATGGCAAAGTCGGTTTAGTCAGCGAGTTAGTAGTTAGTAAGAAAGGAGGAGAAGGTTGTGCGTCGGGATATAGCGGAGGGGAGGAAAACGGGATGTTAAAAGTTCATATCTCACCCGTTTCTTTGTGGAAACGGGTGACTGAAGAGGTGATTCTGAGATTCTAAGCCATGGCGGATTCGGCAGTGATGTTAGTTTTGGGAGGGGATCTGTAAATAGGGAGCGAGTTGGAAAAGGGGCTGCGTGGTGGTGTCGAAGACAATGGCTATGGTGGGAGTACAGATCACCTAGCTCACCCGTTTCTCGACGAAAACGGGTGAACAAAGAGGCGTTTCGAAAGTTTTGGGGTGCTGCGATTGGGTTGGGGGAGTTGAAATTGGAAGAGGAACGGTGTACCTCGTGCTGTAGCGAGTATGGGCTGCGCCCAGGGGAGAAAGTCCAAAGTCGAATGAATACTCCCACGTTTTAGTGGGCGATGCATTCGATTTTTTGCTAAGCCACTGCTGTCGGGGATGCTGCGAGGGGGCGGCTAGGTCGGGGGCTTACCTGAGGCCGATGCGTTAAGGAGCGAGGTACGACCTCGGAGGCCGCAGCGGGGAGTGAACCTTCTCCCCGCTATGGGCCTGGTACACCAAGATGGGCGATACTCAGTTAGGGGTGTCTGTGTTGAATATAGGCGACGTTGGAATAACTCCCTAACTAAGTGAGCGGAGGGAGCCAACGGGTCCGCGGGGCTTGAGTGTGATGGGAAGGAATGGGATGGCTGGGCTGCTAGTATTGCCCAGCGCCTCGCTGTTTCGCTGTCGGGCTGCTCACCTACTAGCTTGCAAAGCCCCGTTGTCCCCCGTCAGTGACTATAGACTGTACGTAAGGTGCTGCTGGCCGTTTTGACTGTGACAAGCCATGAGGAGTTGGTGCATACCACGACATAATACTGCAGGCTGTTGCGGACTGCCGTTGCTGCAAAACTGGGCACAGTTTGCTGCTACTGTTATTGGTGACTGTCGCTGGTCGGTGACTACGGTGGTTAACTATTGTTGAACACTGTGGCTGCGCCAATGGACTGTGCGCGGGTTGCAGCGACGGGCAGATGTTGTTGATGCCTGGGCGACTGTTACCATAGCTGCCAGCCACTGCTGGGGATCGTGGCTACTAAGCACGGCTGCAGCGTTTGTTGACCAGGTCGTGAGTGGCTGCTACGCATTGCTGGGGCTGCTGACGACTGTTACAACTTGTTGTGCCACGCCAGTTAGACTCCGGAGGGGGATTGAGCCCAGGAAGGGAGGGTTAATGCTGTGACTTGAGGAGTCAGCAGAGAGTGGTTTGTGAGGGATTGATTGCGGAGTTGACCAAGCTGATACTTTATGGCTGCCATTGCGGGGCCCTCAGGCGCATCGAGATAACAAGGCCCTCTCACGCGAGTCTGTGCGCACCATTCTTGGATCTGAGAGACTTAACCTGTCTACTTCTATCCTTCTTACTCTAAGTCTGGTCCTGATCTGAGGGGAAGGCGGCAAGCAGGATTGCAACCCGTAGGACCGCATCAAGACTCTGTGGGGAGTCAGCCCACCGATTGCGGGAGCTCTGCCAGAACTCAGGAGGAGTTCTGGAGGCAGGGAACTGGAAGGTAACCATTGTTTTTCCTTCTATATACCCAGTTATAAACCCTATCTGTACTACTCATTGCATCGCTGATTGAGTATATGAGGTGCAACCCTACTCTGTTTCTTCGTTTGACTTTTAGGACACTGAACAATACTAAATAAAGGAATGTCTGTTCAAGTTAAGTTTTAACTTTATTGATTGTGTGAATTCAGATTGCTGAAAAGAACTGCATCTGGGGAAAGGCAGGATGGAGGGATGATTTACATGATGTTGGACTGGGTCATTAAGGCTGGGAGGTCCCCATAAGTTTGGGGAGATCCAGTGCTTTGTTTGTTTTGGTTTTGCATGGAGAAGTCAGACCCTTTTATAAGTTTAGGGGGTCTAATTACTTTGGAGGCTGGGATGTCCTCATAAGTTTGGGGAGATGTAGTGTTGTAGCCTGCATGGAGGGTCAGGCTATTCTATAAGTTTAGGTGGCCTGGCTGCTCTGACCTGTGAGGGGTTTGGTTGTGGCTGATTTTCAGGGACTCAGCACGCTCAATAAGTTTTGGTGCCATGAGTTGCCTTGGTCTTTTTGGGTTTTCTTAAGTTTCTTTTGTTTCTGAACGAGGGGACCGAGCTGTTCTGTAAGTTCAGGTGGCTCTGTCCCTTCCTGCTCTTTATTCTGAAGAAAATAACCTTGGCAAAGGGGCAGATCCTTCGCTGCCTCGCACATGATAATTCAGAGAGAAATGAAATTCGCAAAGAGTTAGATCCTTCTGTAAGTTCAGGGGGTCTGGCTCAAAGCCTCGCACATGCTGGAACCCAATGGTTATAACTTGGCTATACTTTACTACTATTCTATCTAAGAACGAGCTAATCAGACTGTTCTATAAGTTTAGGTGGTCTGACTATAACCGTATCACAACTTGAAGAGAGTATAACTAAGAATAAAACTGATGGTAAACTGGGGCAAACTGAACTTAAGTTAGTTCAATCATATGCAGCCTTAGAAGACAAAGGTGAAAACAAGTATATATAACTTGGATACTTTAAGCAATTCAGAACGGCTAGAATGATCTAGTCATGTGCCCAAAGAAGAGAAAAGTAGTTGTGTCCTCTGTTTGTGTATACTTGGCCAAGTCAGAACACTCTGTTTAGGTATTCTGACTTTAGCCCTGGCTAAGTTGGGCGCGCTCTTTAAGTTCAGGCGGCCTGACCTATGCCTTATTGAAGCTGGGTATGAAGGGTTAAATCATTGAGAGATCATAAACTATTATTTGTTCGGGTTGACTTGGGGTTGGTGAGAGTACTTACCTTTGTGGTCTAGCTTACATGTGACTGAGTGAGGTCACTACTTAGTCTGAGTTTCAGGTTGATAGGTAGTTGCTTTAGTTGCTCGCCATGTGCTAGAGCCATAGGAGTTAGTGTCAATTCTTGGATTTTCTGTAGTAATTTTTTTTTGCTTAGGTCAATTCTTGCATTTTCTGGGATCTTTTCTTATACTTGGCTTTGTATAAATCTTGGCAAACTACTTTCTCTAAAGGAAGCACTGCCGAAATTTCTACAAATCCAAGGAGTTAGTCGAATTTTGGCTTGTCAAAAGTTCAACTCTGTCCTTTCTCATATCTAACTTAGTTAAAATCTGGGAAGTCTCCTATTCTAACGGGAGTGCTGCCCAAATTTTTGTTAATTCAGGGAGTTAGACAAAATTGAACTTTGAAAAGTCAAAGTTACTTTCAAATTTTGGACTTAGCCTTGTATAAGTTTTGGAATAACATTTTTCTAGAGGGAGAAATTTCTACAAAAATTAAGGAATTAGTTAAATTCTGTCTAAGTCGAACTCGAGCTGTCTTTTGAGTTCATATCTAACTTAGTATAAATCTGGGAAGTCTCCCTTTCTAAAGGGATCCCTTTCTAAAGGGAGTTCTGCCCAAATTTCTACTAATTCAGGGAGTTGTACAAAATTTGACTCTCAAGAGTTAGAAATTATTTATGCTTTCATATCTGGACTTATATAAATTTTAGAAACGCACTTTTCCTACGGGAAGCGCTGCCGAAATTTTCTTAATTAGGGGAATTAGATTATATTTTGATAAGTGGTGACTCTGGTGATCCACTTTGTATAGGGGAGATTCTGCCATAGGTCTACCTTTCTTTGGAATGTTGGCTTAGAGATAGACCTTGACTTGGCTATCAGGAAAGTCCTGAGTGAGAACGTGTCATGGGGAACTGATTTCCATACTTTGACGATTTAGCTTGGACTTTGACCTGTCGTATGATACAGGTCTTCTTTGATCGTCTGATTCAAGATTCGGACTAGATTCAGCTTGATCCCTAGAGGATCGTCATCTGTTATCAATGATAACAGGTCGGCTGCCGATTCGTCGGTCTACGACTCAATTCCAACTCACCCTCCACACTCAACCTAAAAGGCTATAGCCCTGGTGAATTTCATTGTTTCATTAAGGTTTCACCCGGACTTTTATTGGATGGCCATTTAACAAAGGTACTGAGTATTTAATTAAGGTTGGTTGGACAGGGTTTTGGGGCTTGCATGGCTGAAGCGAGGGGTATGAGTGTTGAACATGGTTGGAGTTGACTCCGTGAAGTGTGTGGGCTGTTAATTGACTCGTCGATGTTATTTGCAGGTATGTGCTATGAATCAGATTCTGGATTTGGTTGCCTGCGGTCATATATATACGTATGGCTGTGAGGGACCCCAATGAGACTGTGAGAAGTGATCATCACATACTTCCCCCATATGGGTGTACCTGGAATGAATGTTTGCATGGGTTAAGAGGCCCCGTACAAAGAGCATACTGAGATGGTAAAACTAAGAGGCCCAGGGAAGACCCTTCCTTTTATTTTGCTTTTGCTTCTCGAAGATTTTCTTAGTCAGACGTTGGTCCTGGGCCGGGATTCAAGGTCCTTGTCCAGGACATCCCAAGCCCTAGGCTCTGCAGGGGAGGGATTTTCCCTCGCGCAGAGCCTATTTACTTTGCCCGTCAAGGCACCCCACCCTGAAGGTGGAGATGCCGCAAGGGCCGAACGACATGTCCTTCAGCCGTTCAATATCGTGTGGGGTATCCCCTCGTGATATATTCCTTCAGCCATTCAATATTGCGAGGCCGGAGCCGCGATTACCACGTATGGTTGGCATTGTTGGTTGGTATGAGATTAGCCCGCAGCTGTGCTGCTTTATATTAGAATCCCGTGCGCGACGTTTCGCCGCCCTAGTGTTTAAAAGTTATGGGACCAAAAAAGGGCCAGCACACATGGACGAATGTTTGGGATTACTAAAGGCCGCCGACACCCCGCGAAAAGGGGAGGGTACCCCAGGGTTATGAATATTTTTATTAGGCAGGGGAACCGCCGGCCTATTCCTCATCCCTTGCTTTTTATAGATTTTTATGGTTCGACGTTATAGTCCGTGGCAGCCGTAAAAGTAAAACCCCTTGACTTTCGCCCAGCGCCGAGAGAGACGACTACCACCACAGGTACCGACCTGTGTACCACCCACTCTGCATAAGGGTGTAGAAGAGGGTGTGTGGTCCTCAACCGCGCATGGCGGTTGTTTAGCGTCGAGAGATTAACCCTCAAGGCGCGTGTCAGCCGACACTTGAGTGTCAAATGCGACCCTCGAGATTAACGAGGACCGCTTAAGTATGGGTACTGCATGGTACGCCATCATTGCGACCGCTTGAGTACGCTTGCATTGCGAGTCAATATAAGCTAGCCCTCCGTCCACGAGGTTTTATACAAAGTCTCGCGCGCGACGCCTATTCGATTTCCGCATTGGAAAGTTATGGGTTAGCTACCGAGGGGCTTGGAGCGTTGTCGCGCTGTTTGTATTGTGTTGTTTCGTATGTGTGTATGCGTGTTTTATTTTTGTGTTCGTAAAGTGGTGTGTGTGTGGAATGTGGGATGCGTCCTAGTCGACCGACGACGAGCTGCGCTTGGGATTTCAGCCCCCCAAGATGTCGGTTCGCATGCGGGTCCGATAGAGGCGTATTACAGCGCGTACCCCCTATGCTATAGCGAACGAGAAACGTCATCGGCTGATCCACCTCTGCGGTTGCAACTGATTAGCTTTCGTACTGTGGACTGGTAGCTCGGCAGGGATACGCCCACCGAAGGGAGGTGACAGCTCCCGTAAGGTGGAGGTAGGTCGTGCCTCGCGTAGACCCTATCCTGTCGTAGGAGCTCACGAGAGGTATGGCTGGCGCACTCGGTCGGAGCGGCTTGCGGAAGCTCCATATATATTTGCGACGAGGATTTAGACTAACTCCTCCGTGACGCGACCGGGAGGGTCCCGCGCTGCCCTGGTGCGATGCCGGACCGATGCGCTCGACACCATCCTTGACTGCTTGCTTTCACAGGCCTTATCTCAACCATATCCCCCCCCCTTGCTTGATTTACTTTGGCTTCCCGTCCGTTCACCTCCTTCCTACTCCCCTTCGCTACAAAGTGTCCCCCACGTCTGCTTGCCTTCCCTTCTCAGGCCCGGTATCCGATCCCAGAGACCAGCACTTTCTCACGATGGTTTTCAAGAATCGTTCTTGGAGACCCCATCAGCCGACGGTTAAGATCCCTCCTGGTTAGCATGTTGTCGCGCCGTCTCGCAGCGGCCTCGTTAATTGCTCCGGTCGGTTACCCGAGTAGATCTCCCTCAAGGCCGATCCCCTCCCCCTTGCCAAGCACTCTCATAGACGTCGCTCCGAACACCGATCGCCTTTTCCCGACGTATCCCCTCAGCGAAGTCGATCGGTACCCCGCGCCAAGCCCCTTTTCGACTGTCCGCCCCGGGTCAGCCGCGGTCACACGGCCAGCCGATGATGTCAAGAAACCCAATCATGTGGCCAGTTCCAAGGCAATCGCCATGTGGTCGTTCCCTCGCATCGTCGTAGGCGGTCTGTGGTGTAGTTGCAGAATCGCGTCGGTCATCGTGGTGTCTCATTCGATCCTCCGATACCTCAGACCAGGCTAGGTACGAGCCGACCCTGCCATGCGCACTCGTGATAGCCCGTCAGTTACTGGTAACAGCGGTTTTGGGCCGTCACTGGTCCTCCACTTTTGACCCGTCCAAGGCCTACTTTGTTTAACACCGCCCGCCCCGTATTTTCAGATTTTGCCCCCCAAAAAAAGTCGCTCTTCCATGATCCGCTCGAGCCCGTTTGCGACCAAGGTTCAGACTGTCACTCCAGACAATCGAAAGGTTAGTGCGAAGACCCGGATGCCCGAAGGCCCCCAAAAACATTAGATTCCCATGCATGCATTTGTCAAACCACGCAAAAGCAGTAGAAAGGAAAAATATTTTTCATTTTAAATAAAGAAAAAGCCTTCGGCTGGTGGCCAGCCGCCCAACACCGGCACCAGAAGCGTCGTATAAACAGAAGAACTGAAGAACCGGCGCCAGAAGCGCCGGACAAACAGAAGAACCGAAGAACACCTAGTGTAGACAACGCCAGCCACGACGACGACGGAACAGACAAATCGCGAAAGCACCCAGGGGAACGACAAAGAACACCTAGCGACGACGACAGTGTCGACAACTTGGGAAAGCATCACACGTCGGAAAACATCCAACAACCAAGGGGATTGACGAAGGCTATCAATCGACGATAGTAAACTCTCCCGCTGTTGTCGCCATCCAATACGTCAAGTGTCGATCCAAAGGTCAGCCGCTGCGGCTCGTCGACGAGAGAGTTCTCAGCAAACACAGAAATGTATGTCATGCGTACGAACCCGGAGTTTCGGACAGCGTCTGTCAAGTTCCTTGCCCTGTCCGAATAGGCACTGAAGAGGACCCTACAGAAGATGAAGCATCCCAGATGCAATTTCACACAAGAATATGACAGTGCTCGAGGCGACAGACCCGGAGATCGCAATGGATACTGATCGAGGAACTGCGAATGTCGCGCACAGTCGCGCAACTCCTGCTTCATAACACAACACCATTTGCGCGGCGAGGTTGTCACGTATTCGCAATCTAAAACACCGAAAAGGTGGCTCACTTTCAACTTCTGACACAAATTACGCAAATGCACGGGACCCAACACATCGGACGACACAACAATACGTTTTTCGAATTCCAACATATTGGCGAATTCATAATCTCCTGCCCACAGACACGTCACCATCATGTTATCACACTGATACTCTTCCCAGGAGTCCAAATGTTTGTCGATAAATGGGACAACTTTCATCTAAGGATCGGATTCGAATCTGCCATACTAGCGTCGTCGACGGTTGTGCGGCCCAGACATCGTCGGACGTGCAACGCGCAAGGTGGGAAAGGGAGTGCGTTTCGTGCACGCCAAACTGCTGGGGTCATCTAGTGAGAGATCTCCATAGCGACAGTGAAGCGCCCTGCATGGCATAAGTGCAACGATCAACAACAGTATAAAACAATTGTCCTCGCCCTAACAATGCAAACAATCAAGGTCGCATGACATCTCACTGCACAGGCTTGCCATGCACACAATCCATGCACACAATCCGCCCCGTACACGACACAAACAACCTAGAGCACCGCAAACGAAGAAAAAGAACCACTTCGACGCAGACGGCTGCACTCAACGAAGTCGTCGGTCCTCATGTGCAACACGATGGTTGTGTCCAGCACGACGATCATCGAGTCGAACAAAATGCGAAGATCGTCGAGTCGAACACGATCGTCGACTCGAACATGATCGTCGAGTCTAACATGATCGTCGTGTCGAACACGATCGTCGAGTCGAACACAATTGTCGAGTCGAACACGATCGCCTAGTCCGATTCGATCGTCGAGTTCGACACAATCGTCTAGTCGAACACGATCGACGCATCAGACAATCGTGTTCGACTCGACGATCGTGTCGAACTCGACGATCGAGTCGGACAATCGTGTTCGACTCGACGGCCGTGTTCAACTCGACGATCGTATCGTACAATCGTGTCCGACTCGACGATCGTGTTCGACTCCACGATCGTGTCGGACTCGACGATCTTTTCAAACTCGACAATCGTGTCGGACTCGACGAATGGTGTTCGACTCGACGATCGTGTTCGACTCAACGATCGTGTTCGACTCAACGATCGCATCGGACAATTGTGTTCGACTCGACGATCGTGTCAGACTCGATGATCGTGTCGGACTCGACGATCGAGTTTGACTCGACGATCGTCATATCGTGTTCGACTCGACGATCATGTTCGACTCGACGGTCGTGTCGGACTCGACAATCGAGTTCGACTCGATGATTGTCGCAGCGTGGTCGACTCGATGATCGTGTTGGACTCGACGACCGTCTTCGACTCGACGATCGTGTTCAACTCGACGATCGTGTTGGACTCGACGACAGTGTTCGACTCGACGATCATGTTCGACACGACGATCGTGTTCCACTCGGCGATTGACTCCATAGTGTTCCTGACGACCGTCGAGCCCTCGACGACCGTCGAGCCCTCGACGACCGTCGTGCCTAACACGTTCGTCGTGTCGAACACGATCGTCAAGTCGGACACGACAATCGTGCTTGACCGGAAGATAGTGTCCGTTCGAGTCGACGATTGCCATCAACTTGACGATCGTGTTCGACTCGACGATCGTGTTCGGCACGACGACGGTGTCCAGCCCGGCGACACAGCACTGCGGTCGGTATTCGGCACGACAATTCGCTCAGTCGTCGAGTTCGATTCGACGACCAGCCCGATCGCCGTGTTCGAAACGACTCCTGCTCTGGTCCGTTGTCGTGTTCCACTCGACAGTGCTCCACTAGTCGTCGTGTTCGGCACGACCGCTGTCAACCGAAAGTGCCACGTGGCGTTACGTGGTTGCGTCTGAGCTTGCTGGTTGTGTCCTCACTGTCTAATCCTGTGGACTCGAGGTGCTCCGCTGTGGCTGCGCGTCACGTCCTGGGGTCGTCTGCTCGCCTCCGTCGTCGCGGCCTGCGATTGTCGGCACCTTCGCTGTGGTCCGTCGTCGTGTCATGCAGGTGGTCCGCCATGCACAAACCTCCGCCGTGTCAACGAATCCCCGTTGCGCTCCGTCGCCACGTCGTGCACGTAGTTTGTTGTGCACGAGCCTCCGCCGCGCTGTGCTGTTGCTGCGTCAACGAACCTCCGCTGCGCTGCGCTATTGTTGTGTTGTCCACCTAAAACCGAAAATGGGAAGTGGTGGGCGCCCTCCATATATATAGGTTTTCGGGTGGGCCCTCCGGACGCGCGTGGTGGCCGTCGGATCCGGGAATGTGGACAGTCGGGATGATCAGCTGGCTGCAGGTGGGGACCCGGTGGTGCGGCCAGTGCACCGCCCTATTTTTCCCCCGGTGAATCTTGGTCGTCGAATCGTCGGGCGGCCGACGACCAGGATCGTTTTTTCCCACTGGAACGGGCCAAGGGCAAAGTGGAGGCGCGGGGATGACATTTCACGCCAGAGTACATCCCTCTACCACACAAGAGCGTTTCGCGCACATGAGTAGCCGCGATCTTTTGTCAGCGCTTCGTTGTTCGCCTGTTGGGAGAATCAGCGCTGCAGTCCGCCAGCGTTAACACGACAACTCAGCCGCTGTCCAGGTTAGTGCCGCTTCCGCGACTGCCCGAGCCTGCCCCACTCCCACCAACCCCCCCCCCCCCCCCCCCTGCAAAACAAAGAAAAGAGCCTCAGTGGCCTGCCCTGTCGTATGTTAGTTTCTTGATGACATCAACAAATTTCCTTCAACAATTCTTTATGGCATTTATTTGCGCACGTCGTCGTGTCAAACACGATCATCGTCGTGTCAAACACGATCGTCGTAATGTCGAACACGATCGTCATCGTGTCGAGCACGCCCGCCGTTGTGTCGAACACGACCCCCGTCGTGACGAACACGATCGTCGAGGTGTCTGACACGATCGTCATCGTATCGAGCACGACCAGCATCGTGTTCGACACCGCAACGTACGCTGCAGGTTCAGGGAAGAAACAACCGTCGTCGATGACGTGGTCCCCGAGCCGGGTCGAACAGGGCACAACGTCCGTGTTCGACACGACGGAACCGCGGAAGACAGCATCGTCGTTGTGTTCGCCACGACAACGGCGCTGCAGCTCCCGGGTTCTAGGAAAGAAAAAACCGACTTTGTGTTCGCTGCGGGCTAACTGCTGTCGGCACACAACACAGCATGTGTCGTGTTCGGTACGAGCTGTGTTGTCTGCGGACTGTTTACTGTCGTGTTCGACACGACCAGACCGCGGAAGATACAACCGACGCAACCGTGGAAGAAATGAGCGTCGACTTGTTCGACACTTCCACTGTCGATACAGGTACCACGTTCCACGACAGAAACAACCGTCGAGCACGACCGTCATCGTGTCAGACCTGAAGACGGGTCACGATCAGGCAGTCCCCAAGTCGTGTGGGACACGACTTAAAGCACAGCGTCCGTGTTCGACACGACGGCACCGTAGGAAAAAACTACTGTCGTCGTGTTCAACTCGACGAAGGTTGCTGCGGCAGCCACTCTCCCAGACAGCCCTTGTCTTCCGTGTCTACGTCGTCCCGTCGGCACGGGTCGGGTCGGACCACCACCTTGGGGCTCACTCCCTCTCATGGGCGATCTGCCATAGTCACTCCCGTTCGAGCGAAGTGCTCCGACTTGCATGCGTGGCAAACAGTCCAGTGCGAGTTGCACCCGCAGAACATAGTGCCCGTATGACTGTCTTTTATCTTTTATTACACTGATTGTAAATTGAAAGATTGTGATAATATGAAATGGAGTCCCTTTCGTGTTGGACATGACTATCACGTTGCCACGGTCGTTTGTCTGCTAAGTCTGGGGTTCTAGGAGCCCGTCGTGTGTCGTCGCTAGAGTTCCTCGAACGACATCGTGTTCGAACTTTGCACAAATTTTGCTTTGAATCCACTGAGTCTAGTCCCCGGAAATCAAGAGCTGGGTCCCTTCCGTGTTGGACAAGACGGTCGCGTTAAGACGTTCATTTTCCTGCTCACTCTGGGTCTTGGGAACTCCTCGTGTGTCGTCGTTAAAGTTCCTCGAACAACATCGGTTTTGTATTCCACAAACCTGTGCCATTCTGAATATTTCCTCTCAATGCTGTCATGTCAGGCTGTGTTTTGCGCATTAGGATCTTCGTCTTTCCGCTGCTGGTACCCGCTGTGTTTTGCACGTCATGATCTCTACCTTTCGGATACTCGTGCCCAGCGTGACATGTGCTACGTTTCCCGCTCTCATTCGATCTCTGACTTCGCCAAACTCTTTTGCGTGTCTTGCGCCTTTGGCACTTCTTGCCCCGATGACTGGACTAATGAGTCCTCACCCGTCACCAATTCTTTATGCTTTGAACCCTATCTCTGTGCCCTTGTTAATGTTTCATCTCGATGCTCACATTCCAAGGTGGTGTGCTATCCCCGTTCGAATGTTTCCTTTTCCCCTCCGTCCCGTGTAGGGCTGTGTTTCTCACGGTCATTTATAGGGTTGTGTTTCTCGCTGTCGTTTATGCAGGGCTGGTTGTCCGTTCCCTTTCATTAATCTCTGATTTCCATCACACTCTGTTGCATGTCTTGCGCCTTTGAAAGTGGTCCGCTGTTTTGTTGTCGCAGACACATTTCGTACATGGCTTGTGGTGTGCATGCTATGCCATGGCAGGCTTGCAACACAACCTTGGAAAGCATGGACTGTGTGGCATCTAATGCAATGCTCAATGAGGATTTTCCTCCACCGGACCTGCCAATGTGTTCACAAGATGTTCGAAATGGTCACGAACGTGTCAATAATACTCCGGAATCTCCTGCTCCTAAGAGGTCAAAGATTATTGTGGGTGCAGACACTACATGTGAAGGTGCGTATCCGGTCCTGCGCTACCCGGTTCAAACCTCTTATGCAGACAGTGCGGAAGGTCAGGAGGGTAAGGCCTCCTCTGCTGACAACAACTCATCCGATGTAGACCGTGTTGTATGGGTGCCGAGGAGTTCACTTCGAGATTTCGAGTACACAGGTCTTGTGTTTGGTGAGAGTGATGAAGATGGTTCAGATTCAAGTGCTTCGGTGTTGTCTAGCGATGATAATTCTCCAGATAAAATTGGTCATCCGTAAACGTACGCTAACCGGAACACTGACCACTGTTTTCGAAATCACGATGAGAATTGGGATGTCATCTCTGATTTCGATGACATTTTTTCGGAACGTCTGTCCTCAGAGAAGCGTCCTTATACTTTTCGTGTCAGAACGCCACGGTCAAAGAAGATTCTGCAATCAGTTCATAGAAAACTCACCAAAAAAGCACTGGCGAGTGTGTCTGGACAAGTTTGTTGTAAGCGAGAGTGTTGCGCTCAAATGACCCTGGAAGACATCAAAGTTGTCCGGAGCGCATATTACTCTAAGGAACAGAAAAGCAGGGATGCATGGTGGGTTGAAACGTTGAAGAAGTTCACCTTCATACGAAATGAGAAGGAGATTATTCAACCTATTGTGGGGAAAAGAAAGGTGTGCATTAGTGTCTGGTGTTTCACACTAGGTGTGTGTAGGAATACATTTCTCAAAAAAAGGATGACTTTGTCAAAATGTTACATTATGTCGGAGTATGGCAGCACTGGACTCAGACGCACATCAGCAACATAGGCGACGATGTACGGGAAACTAAGCTCCTTCATGTGAGACAACGGAGATTTCATGCCCAATGACATGAAGATCAAAGAGGGGGAATCGAGAGTGGTGCTTCCTATAACAAGGTTTATATTTATAAGTTGTTAAAGTCGCAATTCGACAACATGGATGCTCCTTGTGTTTCTCTCCAAGTTTTCTATAACATGTGGAGAACGCAATTCTGGCATGTAAAATTTCATGACATTGATCAAAACTTTGCGAAATGCGAGAAATGTGTTGAATACAAAGAATCTATCAATTCTGCAAAGTTCGTACGTGTGCGTGAGTACTTTGTTTCGGTACGCGAGAAATACTTGGACTTTCAACTCCAACATCATGCTGCGTATGAGGTGTAAAAGGATGAGTCGAAAAGACCAGGTTCCAACAATTTATTCATCATTATTGACAGCATGGACCAAAGCAAGACCTGTATTCCACAGTTTGGCGGAGAAAACAAATCGAAGGCATTCGCAAATATTCCGATGTTGAAAACTGATTTAACGGCTATTATTGCACACGGTCGTTCACCATCGGTCCATGTTCACACATGGTACCATTGCTATCCACACAATTCTAATGTTGTGGTGTCATCCATTATGAAAGTTCTGCGTGACATCCAGGCGACAAGCGACTTGTCTCCTAAACTGAGGATACAAGTAGACAATTGTTGGAGAGAAAACAAAAACAGATACGTTTTGGCACTTGCTGCAGCTTAAGTGAAATTTGGTTACTTCAAAGAAGTCGAATTCGGTTTTATGTTAGTGGGACACACACATACGGACATTGATGCCACTTTCAGTCATTTCTCTCGCAAACTGAAAATGCACTATGCTTATACCATGCTCGGCCTCTTCAAGCTCGTTACCAGTTCCCAAAAAGAACATCCGTCGTGCACATTTATGGATGAAATTGCTAATTGGCTAGGTGTTGTTAAGCCCTTCCTGATCAAGAGACTGACGGGTCAGACTCGTCCACATGCATTTAGGTTTTAAATGCAGGATGGCAATCCTGTGTTCCAGTGGAAAAAGTATTGCACTTCTCCTAAATGGTCTACTCCAGTCTGTTGCTTTAAACGAGATGGAAACAAAGCATATGGTGGACCTGAATGATCATTCGAGCAATCACCTGTTCCCCCGTCAGCTGCTCTGCCTATTAAAGATAGGAATTCGGATTTCGAATCAGGAATTGCAGGTGTGAAGACGTTTGTTGGGAGGTCGGAGAACAAGCGGCATGAGTGGTTGGGAATGAAAGATGAGGTTAGCTTCTCAAAGGAGAGTGCTTTTTCACACTGGAAAACTTTCCTTGAGACAGTCGAGGAAAATTATGGGTCCGACTTTGCAAAAACATCACTCAAGGCTGACTTCTAACCCTCATAGGATAGAATTAAAAAGGATGATGTTGATGATATTGATATTGCCTTCCTCTTGAAGAGCAATGAGAACAAGGAGCCGTTGTTCGTTGGACCAGCCAATGAGCGTCCAAAGGCAGAGCTCAACCCAATTGTAGATATCGAAAAAGGTCAATTCGTTCTCTTTCGTCTTTCCCAAGATGATATCAATGAGGGAGTTCCCGTATGGATGGGTAGAGTCATTTGCGATGTAGACAACGATGTGAAGTCGCCAACTTTCGATCATATTCTTATTGAATATTGGGTGCCATAGCCTGTTGCCAAACGTCTTTCTGCGCAATATTCGAACGCATGGAAGAAGACGTGGAAGAAAGACAACACAATATCACATCAGTGACATCACGTAGACTGTGTTGTGTGGAGTTGGACATCAAAGACATTGCGTTTGGAAAATGGAGTGCGCATTCCTAAATTGGCCAGAGAGAAGGCCTTGGTATGTCTTTCACTTCCCGATGATGAAGATCAGTAGGCTTTAAATATATCTTGAAGAAGAGCTAATCGTATTCTTTTACACGTATTAGTACATTATTTAGTTGTCACTGAGCTTTCATTTATATATCTTTAAACTTTATTTTCATGTGTTGCAGAATGGTTCAACCATTTGTGACAATTGGATGGCATGATATGGGTCTTTTTTTCTTCACATCTGAAGTGATCTTTGACAGTGCAGTACTCAGTGTTAGAGGTGTGGATGCCCCACCGGATGACTGGGAACATTATTCTCGAGAATCACTGTATATATGTGGTTGCAGGTGTTGTGGAACGAATACATATCCGCGAGAAGTGCTCGCACCCTTTTCGGAATTGTATTATTCAACAGTAAAATTCTGCCACAATAATTTCAACATTATGGCCTTGTTTGTGCAGCGGCAACTGTTCGAGGTCAATGCAAAGTATCTTTCCTTATTCATAATGATTATTCCGCAAGTGCAAATGTTTCCAATGCAGATGACATCGATGAACGAAGACGGGAAAAATTTCGAAGGAGGATCATGGAGCAACCGTTGCTCAAAACACTCATGGATGGACTTGTGGACACGACCATCAAATATTTGCGAAGTCTCCTCATGCACGAATATGAAGTAATAGAAACTTATATAGAGTACAAGAACCCCTCGTTTGACGGAAAAAAATGATACCATCATTGTAGAATATTAGACAACTTATACAAGGAGAGACAGAAATGTTATCTTGATCGCATTGGTTTATCCCCTAACTCGATCTGGTTACTAGGTTTTTTTGCCTACTTTCGGAGTGTCAGTTGTGCTTTGCATGTAATTTTTCTTCTCTTACTCGGTCGATGGCCTTGAGACATAATCTAAGTTCGAATAGCCATGCCCTACGTAAATGTAGAGTTATTTGGTCATCCGAGTTCAATGGGATTCGAACTGAGGTTTGTGTTTTGACAAATTATGGGTGACACTGCTTTCAAATTGTTTTTAATATTGAACTTTTGACGTGTTTTCATTTAAGGGTGTTGTTGTAGATTCAAGCAGGATTTTTGCACGTGTTTTCGGAGTGTCCGCTGCAATTTGTTTTCAAATTGTTCTTTGTCTTCCAAGGTCACATACAATGTCATTCTGTTCTTTCAAGGTTTCTATATTTCAATCATTTCGAAATCTGATATTCCCTGCCCAAACAAACTTTAAGTTTTACATTGTTCATTTCCAACTTGATGCGACACTCACGACATTTCATTAGCTTTTACACTTTGTCTAAGTCATGCGGTTTGCAATATGTGTCCATATTGTGTAAGCTTAATATTATACTTATATGACTTCTTATATTTTGCGATAGAATAGACGTATTCATGTTATGAATGGTTGAGATATACAATAGTTGACTCATGAAACTTGTATTGATGCATATATGCAATTTTCTTTTGAAATATAATGGATGTATTCATGTTGAACTTATGAAAGGTTGAGATATACAATAGTTGACTACTGAAACTTGTATTGATGCAGATATGCAATTTTCTTTTGAATACTTGATTATACAATATTTGTCAATAAGATGCTAAAATCCTCTGCTTTTGTTGTTAAATTTACTTCTTTTCTGACAAATTTGTTAATTTCATTATTTTCACCTTTTACAAAACATTTCATTTTTAACGAAAACACTGTTTAGGGATAGGATATTAGTCAAGTTATCATATCATGACAGAGCGCGAGCTGCCACTATATCGATATAGACCCCGAACTTCTTACTTGCTCCGGTGGGATCGGAGAGGGTCTGACTCCTTGAGGAATGTGAGTGACAGGAATCATCGAGTAGCTACTCGTGGGAGTGTGACGAGCCACCTGCCTTCTCTGCCACGACTTCCGTATGCTCGGACTATTTCCATGCACTTAGCATGTGATGACGAAATGCTACAGATTTTTCTGAGGGTGAGCATAGAAGAGGAACTGTCGGGCAGTACGTTCGAAAAGCTCGCTGAGGACGTCATACGAGAACAAAGGTTAGGAGCACTCAAAAAGTGTATGAAGTGATCATTTGCGTGAGGGAAAAAGTGTGCCTAGAGATGGTTCGAGACGAGACACCCACGAAAGCTTGGAGTAATATGAGATGGGTGTTTTGGGGCTTAGAAAGAGATGGGTCGCAGGCGATGGACGATTTAGAGGGGAGGAAAAAAAGAGTTGAAGATCGAATTATAAAACCGGTGGTAAAACGGGTTAAGGAGCTCAACATCAAGATTCAAGATTTTTGACCTAGCAAGAGTGAGACTGAGCTCCATACGATAGAAGCGGCGACGAAGGCATTAGAGAGGCTTTTCAGAGAGGATAGAGAGTTCTTCGGGAGATGACGTCTCGATTTTCTGGAGAGCGTAACGGAGAGGAATCGTATAAGTAAGAGGCAGGAGGAGTCACTTGAGTCGAGCGAAATGATAGAAGGGTTGTCGAAAGCTACAACATCGAAAGAGAAGCCGAATGAAGAAGGGACATCAGAGCAATGATAGGAGACAATTACCTTTGAAAAATATTATATGCACATAGCAGGGAGGTCGGATGAACCGATCACTTGTGTGGTGATACAGTTGGTCCGCCTAGAAAGACTCGGCGTAATCGAAGAAGCGGAGTGTATTGGACGGGTTGTGCAGAAAGCACGAGGGACCGGACTCAAGGTAGGTGAGCAGAGCGCGTTCTTGATCAACTACTCTCTGTGCGTGGCTCCTTTTGATGAGCGACCCTTGAGCAGGGCGTGGCGTGAGACCCCCAGAGAGGTTGAAATACTTCTAGAAAGTGAGGCAGAAGTAGTTGGAGATTTGGCAAAGATTATAGTAGAAGGTTCTATTCTTAGAATGTTCAAGGTGCACAACCGGTACTGGAACGAGTACCTGAAGACCTTAGCAGATGACTTCCAAACCAGAGGTACCCTCCGTGGCAATATCAGGAGTGTGTGCTAAAGCTGAACGCCCAGCGGTAGTGTACTTGAATGGAATGGAAGGCATGCCTCCTTACAAGTTTTACATTCTAGGGAGTGGGACAGTAGAGACAATTCTCAATGACGAGATAGTCCTTCATGCGGTGATTAACAGCGAAGCTGTCATCACAGATGAGGAGCTTGCTGTGCGATTAGGGTTGGACCTCGACATGTCCTACCTGTTCGAAATAGAGACAGCCGATGGAAGAAAGCAGAACATCTATGGGGTCTGTCACAAGGCGGCCATTCAGGTCGAAGGATGATTGCGTGTGTTGATGCCCGTTTTCGCAGTCAGGGACTGCAGTTCGGAGTTACTGTTGGGACGAACATGGTTAAGTCATGTTCATGCTGTCACTATAGAGCGACCGGACGGAAACCAGATGCTTTCTATCAAGCGTCCGGATGATGGGCGAATTATGATAGAGACAGTTGAGCCTCGTGATCCGAGGAACAGAGTGGTTCTGGCAGCAGGTGGTCGCAAGCCTGTCACGCTCGCAAGTCGCTCGTTGAACTTTCGTGAAAATAATTATGGGTCATTGCTCACAGAAGAAGAAGGGCGAATAGTGGAAGTCAATGACTTAGGCAATCGGTCCTTGTGGGAGGAAACTCCTATCCTAAGGCTGAACATGAGGAGTTCGGAGGCATGATTTTTGTGTCTTTTTTACGGGCGCAGCCCCCTACAGGGGGCGACCAAAGAAACACAAGACAGTAGCGCGGAAAGTTAAACCGGCGCCGGCAGCCCGAGAGCGATCCGCACTAGATGGGATATGTGAGGAAAAGATCGCTAGGAAGATTAAAGAGAGGAAGAAGGAGCCGCAACGGCTGATAGAGGAAAGGATAGCGGAGATGGATATAGGAGATGGGAACTTGAACAAGAGAGGGAGTGGGTACTAGAAGTTCTTAAGACTTGCGTTAAGGCCATAGCCTTTAGTGACGCGGAAAGAGGGAGAAATGATCCTAGGTATGCCTACACGATCCCGCATACTCCATGGAATGACGCAGGGTGGAAGTTTGCTCAGAAAAAGAAGGAAGAAGTAATTGCCTTCCTCAAGGAGAAGATGGCGTCACACATGGCGGAACTGTCTGATAGCGCGTATGCGAATAGGTGGTTCTTCTTGAGGAAGCCTAATGGGAAGATCCGATGGATTCAAGATCTTCAGAAGGTCAATGCAGTTACCATTCGGGATATGGGCTCCATACCGCACGCTGATCTACTAGCGGAAGAAGCGGCAGGCAGATCTATTTATTCTATCTGCGATTTATTTCCAGGCTATGATGAGATACCCCTAGATCCTAGGGATAGGCACCTCACGGCCATGCACACGCCACTCGGATTAGTGCACATGATGGTCGTGCCCACGGGGTGGACCAATGGAGTTGCGGTCTTTCGGAGAGCAATGGTTGCTGTTTTGAAAGACTTCATACCTGACAAGGTTGAAGTCTTTCTGGACAACTTTCCGATAAAATGGCCTGTATTAAAAGATGAAACAGAGGTTGCTCCTGGGTCAGGCGATTCGAAGAGCAACACCTGACAAACATCTATGCGGTCCTGAAACAGCTGAATGAAACTAACCTGACGATTAGTGGGACGAAGAGTTGGTGGACTGTATCGACAATCAAGATTCTAGGGTTTATATGTGATTCGAGAGGTCCCCGAGCGGACCTGAGAAAGTTAGAGAAGCTTTTGAACTGGCCGACTCCACTGCATAGCGCTACCGAAGTCCGCCAATTCTTACGGGTTGTGGGTTACTGGCGGATTTTCATATGTGGATATGCCGAGAAGGCAGAACCTTTACGAACTCTCCTTAGGAAAACGGAGCGGTTTTACTGGGACTCTCCTCAAGAGCTTGTGATGCAAACCCTCAAGGAAGAATTTAAGGAAGGAGGACGAATCCTAGGTGTGTCATTCTTCGAGGACGAAGCCAATAGACCATTCATAGTGTCTACGGATGTTGGGCCATGTTCAGTTGGAGGATTGCTTTCTCAAAAGGACGCCGACGGTAAGGAGAGGCCGCTGAGATTCGAGAGTCGTACACCTATGAATCCCCGTCGGCAGCGGCCAAGCGAGGCCGAATCCACGGACGTGGCCAGGCCGCCAACCTCGCGGACACGTCCGCGCGGACGCGCGGCTTTGAAGCCACGTGGCGGCCAGTGGGGAGGGGGGTTGGGGATTCGGGAGGGGCAGCGCAACCCCAGCCCCACCCCCTCAAACAAAAAAAAATAAAAAAATATAATTTTTTGGTAGGGGGGTTCGGGTGAGTAAAGGTATTTAAAAAAAAAAAAAAAAAAAAAAAAAAACAACGCTTTTTTATCTTTTTTCTTTTTTCGTTGATTGATTGATTGATTGATTGATTGATTAATTGATTGATTGATTGATTGATTGATTGATTGATTGATTGATTGATTGGCCCCACAGGCGCGCACACACACACACACACATAGGTAGGATTGTGTATTTCCATGTTTTAGCGGAAGATTCATTCAATTTTGCTTTTTTTTTTTTTTTCCATTGATTGATTGATTGATTCATTCATTCATTAGTGGGGGGGAGGTCGCCCCCCCATCCCCAATAGGCCCACACACACACACACACACACAGAGTATTGTATATTTCCATGTTCTAACGAAACATTCATTCAATTTTTTTTTTTTTTTTTTTTTTTTTGATTGAT
>BFEA01000456.1:88441-105825 GCA_003427395.1 Chara braunii
GTCGCCCTCTCTTTCCCTCTCTCCATCTCTATCTCTCTCTCTTTATCTCTCTCTCTCTCTTTCTCTCTCTCTCTCTCTCTCTCTCTCTCTCTCTCTCTCTCTCTCTCTCTCTCTCTCTCTCTCTCTATCGAAGGAACACCCGCACGGGTCGCGCCAACAGGGAAAAGGTTTTCGGACGCCCTCTCTCGCCGGAATAGCCGACGCGGACGACGCTCGCTTTCTACTTCTCGACTGGGAAGACTATTGACACTTACCGCCCATCGGGAGCAGGGAGCTCCCACCAGCTTTTTCTTCAGTTACCGCCCATAGATAGCCTCACCATCCCCAACGTGGAGCCTGATCGACTTAGATGACGGCCAGCGCCCACGAGCGCCAGACCCTCCCCCCTCGAACGTAAGCTTGAGCTCTGCAGAGGTCCTCCGGGTCGCTTCTAACGAGAGCGCGTGCGGGCGCTCCCTCACCGAGCTACGCTATTTGCTCCTCGTGCCTCAGAAGTGCTGTGGATTCTCTCGATCGCGAACGCATGCGAGCGCAGTCCCCAGGGGTGGCCCGCCTTGCTCCGGGCGCCTCAGAAGTGCTGCTGATCTCCCGATCGTGCGTACTCCTGTCTCGTGCGCTGCACGCATGAGCGTGCTCCGTGCAGGATCCCCTCTCGAGCACGTGCGAGCCGCTGCCTCTTGCACGACTCCGGTGYRTGACGACCCTCTCTCSCTCTCTCTCCCTCYCGCAGCGTGCGCAGYCGAGCCCTTGTTYGCGCGCAGCACKCGTGCCYTGCYCTAGAGCTCTCTTCTYGCAGCGMTAGTGCCGAACACAAGATTTCACCTGAGCGCACGAATACTCGCCTCCGAGCGCTTCTTCTCGTGCGCATCCCCTTTTTGTCCCCCCTCCCTTCTTATATACCTTTTTCTCCCTCTTACAACGATCCTTCCTCCCTCCTCTCTGCCAATCCACGTTCCCTTCCCTTCTCTCCCTTTCGTTCTCCCTTTTTTCCCACTCTCGCGCCAACCATTTCGTCAAATTTTTGGGTTTTCGTAATGCTTTCGTTAATCTTCCAATCTCCCGCTTCCTCCTCAAAGCTCCCCCCCCCCCTTCTTTCCTCGACTTACTCCTTGCCTCCGCGAAATCTTCCCTCCTTTTGTGTCGCTCAAATCGCTTGCTTCTCTCCGCCGACAAAAAAAGGAGCCCACTCGTATTTAGGCCAAGTCTTCATCCAGGTTCATTCCCAGGAGCCTTCCGCGCGCAGATCTTCTCTCCCCCAAACCATACTTCAGAAGAAGAAAAAAAAATTTGCTCAGCCGCCAATATTTTGCGAAATTTTCGTAGTTCTCCGCCTGTGACCTCAGCTTGTATGCATCTCCCTCCGCGATCCGTTCTTYTTCCCACCTCAGCCAGTCATGCCGCCTCCCTCCTCATTTATGGATCCWGAGGAGTCCTGAGYGCGYGMGCATTCCCGTTTTCGTACTGCCCAGCTCGGCCAGCGTATATGGAAATCTTGGTGCACTTCTTGCAGTGGTCAGCCCGATCAGTCCCCGTGCATCTAGCTCGCTTTTTGATCTCAGTGCGTTCTTGCTCCCGAGGGTCCATTCGCCTGCCTACCATTCTCTCCCACCCACAATTTGGCTTCTCATGCTCCCRCCACGGTCAGTCTGTTCGTCTTCTTTCTTGGCATGTCTTYYGATCTCGGTGCGCCTCTGCTTTGCCTATATAGTTGTGAGTCCGAAAACGGTTACCAAGAATATTGCTTGGCCACCTCCCCCCCCTTCACGGCAGGGCCCATCTTCGTGATGGTCGCCACCCCTTCCGAAACCACGATCTCTTACTCAATCCGGGCCATGTCCCGTGACTGCCCGATGTTGATGCTTGTGTACTTCCCAGCGTCCAATCTTTCCTCGGTCCCCCCCTTGACTGTACCATTTGACGGCGTTGTCGCCCCCAGCGGCCTGCCATTGGCACCTGTCCCCCAGAACTGGCGCTCGAGATTCCAATGTCCTCGTACTCTTAGCGAACTCACCTGCGTTTGTCGCCCAACCTCGCTTTTCTTCGCACTTAGGTCCGCACCGGCCCAGCCCGTGACCCCTCATTGGCCACTTTTATCCCGGCTGGCCCAAACGTTAGTAACGACCAAAGAAAAGAAGACCACTTTCCCCCTTTTCCTGGTGTGAGCATCAGCTCCTCCCGAAGACTCGCAGGCAGTTCTAAGAATTGCCACGTGGCCACTTCCTCACATTGCTGTAGGCGCTCWCTGGTGYGATMCCAGTATCAGAATAGCGTCAGAGGTCGTGGCGTCTCACTGGATCTCCCGGTACCACAGACCAGGCTAGGYACGAGCAGACCTCGCCACGTACGCCCGYGGTAGTCCGGTGGTCATCCATAACCGAGGTCCCGGACCTTCACCGGCCGCCCGTTTTTCATCTGACCAAGGCTCATCCCGATGCACATCGTCCACCCCGCATTTTTCGATTTTGACACCGAAAACTTCAATCTTTTAGAATCCGCCCGAGCCCGCTTGTGATCAAGTTGTCATCGCCACTTCAGGCCATCGAAGGGTTAGTGAGGAGGCCCGGAAGCCCGAAAACATCATACCCACACGCATACATACGTCAAAACCTTGCAAAAAACAGCAAAAGGGAAAAATATTTCTCGTTTTAAATAAAGAAAAACCCTTGGGCTGGTGGGCAGCCGCCCGACAACCAGCCCACACCCCATTTCTCGCCATCCCCGGCGAGCATTTCCCAATGTATTTCCCCTCTCCTTACTTTAGTTTTCCCCATTTCCCCTGGCTTCCCCCTGTTGCCCCTTCCCTTTCTCCGTATACACGCCCCGCGATGCCCGTTTTCCTTAACCATGCCCGTTTACCCTAACCATGGTGCAAAATTCCTTCCGGCGTCACAACATACCGCCCTTTTCCGACTCATGTTTCCCTAACTATGGTACATCCTTCCCTTTGGTTCCATGACACCCGTCCCTCTCTAACTATGGTGCAACCAGCCTTCCCAGGACTAAGACTCATGACGCCTCATCCTATGACCGTCTCCGTCTCCTTTTCCTCTTCTCGAGCCTCTCTCTCTTCCGTTTCCTCTCTTCTCTTTCCCGTTTGATTCTTAAGGCTTTTCTTGAGGCACTCCTCCTCTCTCTTAGCCTGCGCTTCCCTAACAGGTCGGCATCCTCCTCGTCTTCTCTAGGTCTTTTTTTACTCGATTTGACCGTGATGTTGTCTGCCCAAACTAGGTACCGTAAATACTTAGGCCATTGTTCCGCGCAACCCTTGCACCAGTTTGCTAGGGCGTCCACGAGCGTCTGGTGCCCCCTTTCAACCGGCGGTTGCTTTGGGGGTGATAAGCGGTTGTATAGGCCACCCAGATCCCTTCCTTTTCTAATAACCCCTTTACCTTTTGGCTCAAGAACTCAGTCCCCCTATCCATGACTATTCTCCCAACACACCCATACGGCGCGATATACTCCAGGTGAAAATCACTTACCTCCTCCGCCGTCTTCTTCTTGATGGCTTTCGCTTATACGAATCTGGTGAGGTCATCCCTGGCGTTGATTATATATCGAAGCCCGCCAACCCCTTTCGGCATGGTCACCAAGTCTATATGGACCTTCTCGCTCGGAACCGTGGGAAGCGACGGAACTAAGGGTTCTTTGTATCGAACCGTCGCCCTCTTCTGGCAAGCTTCACAGGTCGAACAGTACTTTTCTACTTCGGTGTATAGCCTGTCCCACAAATATAGCCAGCGGACCTTATCGAAAGTGCCTTTAATCCCCTGTGTCCTCCAACGACCCCATCATGCAACTCTTCTATGACCGCCCTTCTCTCCTCCGGATCGCACAACACCCTCATGGGTATTGCGAATTTGGTGGGTCTTTTGAAGAGGTGGCCTCCCCGCAGGCAATATCCCAGTGCCTCTTGCTAATCTTTTCAGTCCCTGTTTCCCTACCGGCCAAGTACAGTCCTATGTCTCGGTACTTTCCATCGTAGAGATTCTCGAGAAAGGTCCTTGGGCCCCCTTCTTCCCCTCGGCTGCCCCCAGCTATTTGCGCTCTATTTGCGGCGACTTTCATTATTGCCTCCCCGGCCATTGCCTCCTCTTCCTCCTTAAGCCTAGGCAGGTCCTCCTCTCGGATGGGAAGACGGGACAATCCACTCCCCGGCCATTGCCTCCTCTTCCTCCTTAAGCCTAGGCAGGTCCTCCTCTCGGATGGGAAGACAGGACAATCCATCGACGACTTGGTTTTTGGTCCCCGATATCCTCTCGACCCTATAGTCATAAAGCCTGATATGGATCATCCAGCCTGCGATGGTCGAATCCGTCAATGAGAAATCCTTTTCGAGGACCGCGGCCACTGCCGTCGGGTCCACCTTTAGGAGAAAACGTCGTCCGTACAGGTAGTGACGGAAGGCTTTCAGGCAATGCAGTACCCCCAACACCTCCTTGAATTGGCTATAATTTCTTTCTGCGGACTTCAAGGTATGGCTCTGGAATCGCAAAGGTCTTTCTCTCCCTTCCCCATCCTTTTGCGATAGGAGACCCCCCACCGAGTGAGGCCCAGCGTCAATGGATACAATAAATGAGCGACTCTCTTCGTCTCCAAAAAACGGGACCCCTAAGACTTCTCCACCTTCGCGGAACTCCCCCTTCAAGGCTTCCATAGCCGCTGTTTGTTTTTCTCCCCAAACCCATCCTTCCGATTTTCTGAGGAGTCTTCTAAGGGATTTCGCCTTCTCTCCATAGGGTTTTATGAAGATTGCCAGTAGCCCACAACCCCTCGAAACTGCCGGACCTCCGTTATGGATTTGAGTGGCGATGGCCAAGTCATCAACTTTACTAGTTTCTCGGGATCGGGCCTCCGCCCCTCTTTATCGCAAATGAACCCTAATATCTTGATGGAGGATACGCCCCAGCGACTCTTAGTCTCGCTTACGGTGAGGTTCGCGTCGTCTAGTTTCTCAAGGACGTCTCTGACATCTTTCATATGGTCGGCCACAAACGTTCCAACCCCCGGGAAAACCTCTGTCTCATCCTGCTCGACCGGCCCTTTTAGCGGGAAATCATCCAGGAAGACCTCCACCTTCTCCGGTATGAATTCCTTGAGGACCGCGATCTTGGCCCTTTGGAACACGACTACCCCATTCGTCCAACCAATTGGTACCACCATCATTTGAATCAGCCCTAAGGGTGTATGCATGGCGGTCAAATGCCTGTCCCTGTAATCTAAGGGAATCTCGTCGTACCCTGAGAAGAGATCGCAAATAGAGTATATCGAGCAACCCGCGGACCCTTCCGCTATTAAGTCGGCCTCAGGTATAGACCCCACGTCTCTCACGGTGACTGCATTGGTCTTCTGGAGGTTCTGGATCCATCTTAGTTTGTTGCTACCTCCCTTCCTTAGAAAGAACCACTTATTGGAGTAGGCACTCTCGCAAGGTTACGCGACGAATGTCCTGATTTTTTCCTTGATGAAGGTCACTATCTCTTTTTTCTCCTTTTGAGCATACTTCCATTGAGGCCTATCCTTCCAAGGGACGTGGGGGACCGTGTGGATCCGGGCTGGCTCAACATACCCTGGGTCGATTCTCCCTCTCTCCCCGTCATCAAAGGCAATGGCCTTATCGCAACCCCTTAAGGTCATTGCTGTGAACTCTTTTTCTTTCTCCGTGATATTCCCATCTCCTATATCCATTTTGGTCAATCTATCAGCCATTATCCTTTGCCCCTCCGTGTTTTTCCTCTTCCTGATGATATCGGCTATCTCCTCTTCCGATATCGTAGCTTCCCCCGTTCTATCTCGGCTGACCGCGGTGGGTTTCACTTTTTTCGCCACGGTTTTGTGCTTCTTAACTCCGCCGGCTAGGGGGATCCCTCCAAAAAAGACAAACAGACGCACCCACTGAACTCCTCTCCCTCGTCCTCCTTCTCGTACCCCATGCCGTTAATTACTATCCTGTCCCCCACGTCTTCGATCTCCAATTAGTCCCCCTTGGGTCCTCTACCCGTCAAGGGCACTTCCTCTAGACGGACTCGACACACCCTCGACTGGGCCTCCTTGCGCCTAGTAAGGCTGGTCCGGTTACGTTCATCTTGCCCGTCCACGGTCTTTAGAACCACTCAGATTCCATCAGGACTTTGAATCGAGAGAGGTTGACTTCCATCTGGCAAATCAACTGTGGTTGCATGTACCGCGCTTGGCCAAGTCCTCCCGAGGATTAATTCAGAGGAACATTCTTTTACCGAAAAGATCGGTACCGTGGCCTCCACACCAGCTACCTCAATTACGGGGCTATGACACACCCCTTCCGTCGGTTGCAGCTTGTTATCTGCCACCACCATCGACATTGACACCCCTCGGTCTATCTCTAGGCCTAGTTCTCGCGCGATGGAGTCCCTACATACCGTAGACTCGGACCCATTGTCCACTAAGGCCCTCATCTTTTTCCCACTTACCACCGCCTGGAGCTGACCACTCCCTAGCACGTAGAACTTCTTGGCCTCTTCCCCCGATAAGAAATTGGCCGGCAGCTCCTCCATGGTAATGCAGGTGGCCTGCACTTCTTCCTTGGCGGGACCTTCCACTGGCACCGTTGGCGCTACCGGTAGCGGGACTCTCACCTTCCTTGTGATACTTAGGAGCTCCTCTCTGGCACTTTTGCTTGCGGCCAGGTACTCTAAAAGGGTGCACTGCGTGGGCTGCATCAACGTTCGCCTAAGGGGTGCTACCGTGTCTATCTCATCCAGGGTGCACTTCATTTCGAACTTTTTGGGGCCCCTTTTCTTAGGTGATTTTGGCGAAGTGGGCTCTTCTTTCTTCTCCTCCATTGCTTTCGCATCGGTCATTGGCTCTGTCGCCGCTTTTCACCGCCGTACTTTCTGTCACGCTCGCTTGGTTCTCAGATGTCTCAGCCCCGACTTGCGTCCTCACCCTTAGGCAGGGCCTCTCCTCCTCGGCCTGTGTATCTATGAACTTGATGTTGGATACTTGGGGTTCCCTAATGGATAACCCTCCCGGTGACTCCACCATTTGGATGTGAGCCGCGCTGGAGGAGCCCCCGACCTCCGGCTTCTTCCCTAGCCTAGCCTCTTGAAGGGCCACCCTTTTGTTCACGTTCACCTTCATTGATAGATAGAAGGAGACCGCCTCTCCGCTACCTCCGCACACAACCCACTTGTTTTCATTCAACTTGACTACTCCCAATCTCAACGCCTCCGTGAGATAAGGGCAGTCCCTTTTGATGTGGTTTTCTTCGTTGCAGTAGACACACCCGGCCCGAGCTTGGGGATTGTTGGGACGCGGACCCCCATGTGTTGTTGCCGCTATGGGCACAGGTGGAGCTAGTGGCCGTGGTGCCGGAGGTGGTGGCGCTATAAACTCCGGTCGCGGCCCAGGGGCCCTAGCTTGAGGGGCGTCTCCCCACATTCCATCCTTAGCATCCTTCCAATGGGAGCTTCCCCAATCGGAACCGCGATTCCCCCCTATCTCCCTGTCGTTCCTCCAACCTCCCTGGCTACTTGATTCGTTCCTCCATCCGGCAGGCCGGTCTCCCCACCGAGGACCAGGCGGAGCCGGTGGTGGTTTATCGCTCCCTCTTGGACCATCGTTTTGTGTCCCTCGCATATTGCGGAGAGCCATGTCCAAGGTCTCTTTCATGTATTCTCTTACGTCTACCCCTCCCCCTGTGAAAACCACTTCGACTACTTTCTCGAAATTTGCAGAATCACTCGGGGCCTTTTCAAAGACCTCCTTCCTCTTTTCTTCAGGCAGGTGTAGCATGAACATTACGCATCTGTCTACTTCGGACAGCATGCCCCTATCCACTAGGGTTTGGGATAAGCGCTTGAACCTTCGGGTGAAGGCTACCAAGCTTTCCCATTCCCCCCTTGTAATTCGTCGCAGCCTTCTACGGTCGGGATTAAGTCATCACAGGCAAAAGTCTATAATAGGCTCGCCCTGAAGGTCCTCCATCGACCGTCCGAGGGGTAGATAGCCCGGATCGCGGTGTCCAATTCGAGGTCCGAGTGCTGGATAAAATAGTCGATCCATTCCCTTTCGGAGAATCTCTTACGGTACGCGTAACTTTCCCATTTCTCCACGAACCCTGTCACATCTCGTCCATAAAAAAAAAGGGCCTCCAGACCCAAGTTGACGTCATAATAGGGCACCGGTCGGTCGTCATATCGGCGAAAATAGGGACCTTCCATAGGTCCATCGGTTGCCGGATCGTACGGCTTGTACCACGAGGGATCGGGCTCCCCTACCCGGCCTCGGGGTCTTGATGGCTCCCAGGGGCGTTCCCCGTAGCGACCCCGCTCATCCGACCAGCCCGCTTCCCACCGAGCGTGGTCCTGCCCTCTAAAACTCCTCCGGGCTTCCATCCCTTGACTCCTACTCGTTATCTCGCCAGGTGCCCAAGCCGCATCTGCCTCTCTCACGGCCCATCTACGCGACCTACTTCCAGCCTCCACCGGCCTTTCTTCACTAAGACCCCTTCTACTTGGCCCCCCTTCCTCTTCTCTTAGGAGTGGTCGGTACCCTCCCCTATCTCTTGGGAACTCCAGGGCTTCTCCCATTCTTGTGCCCGACAAATCCCCCCACCGAGATTTTATAGGAAGGCCCCTCGAGCTCTCGGTTGCCCCCTCTCTTAATGGCATTCTCATTTCCACTCCAAATCTCGGGCCTACCAAGCCTTGCCTTTCACTGGTGACCGTCTCCGGGACCCTTTCGACCCATCTTCTCCCCTCTCTCAAGTCCCTCCTGTCTTGACACTCCTCTTCTTCTCCCCTAAGTGGCCGATACCCTTGTCTATCCCTAGGGAAATCCCGTGTTCCCTCTAGCCTTGCTTCCGCATCCATTAGGTCTGCCCACCGGGACTCCACCGGAACGCCTCTCATGGCTTCGGCTACCCCCTCGTTTACCGTCACCCGTGGCCCCACATCACTGTGCACTCGCACCTCTGCGCCATCCCTTTGCCCCTCCGCGGCTTGTCTCTCTCCCGGAGCCATTTCCGGGACCCCTTCAGCCCTCTCAAGCATCTCCTTCCCCTCAGTCATTTCTTCCACTACCTTGCTTAGACTAGCCCCCAATTCGGGGCTCTTCACTATCCCCCTCCGTTCAGTGGTTTCCGGTGGACCAGGGAGACCAGCCCCCGCCTCACTCTCCATGCACCCTTACCCGCTACTTCTAGTCACCTCCCTCACTACCGTCCGTCACTACCCAGCTCGCCCTCCTCACCACTGTCTTTGTTACTTCCCGAGCTCTTCTCTTCCTCTGTTCCCTCCTCCTCCTCACTAGAATCCTCGTCCGCACCTTCTCCCTCCGACTCCTCACTGGTTACTGTCCACCAAGAATCCCTAAGTCTCTTCTCCTCACTGGCGGCCAATGCAAGATTAGCGACCTCTAGGTCCGAGATGCCTCTAATCCCTTCTTGCGCACATGTCCTAATCAAATTCCTGTCCACATCACCAGGCTGCCCGGAGAATAGAGGCTTGATGAACTCCCCAACGCGTGCCCACCACTCGAAATCGGTGTCTTCTCTCGACTCCCAGCACTGGGTGAATAACTCGTGTCCCCCTTCCTCGCCCAGCGGGAATTTTTCTATCACTTGACTCCTCAATCGGACTTTCCTCGTGGTCTCGTCGTCCTTATAGAGTAGTCGATAGGCCCAGGAAGGGAAATTCCAAGTCCTTCCGTGGCTTGCTCTCGGAACCTCTTCCCTCCCTCGGTATTCTACCTTATCAAATATGGGTCCCCCGGAACCGACCCTTCTCAACCTCTGTACTCGTTCTAGCGCTTTTTCGGCGATCCCTAGAGGGTCTTTCCCTTCCGCTAATTCAGTTGCGAAGACTAGTTGGGCATCAGGGGACAAAAAGATTCCCGCTTTTCTAGTGCAGCCGTTCCCGTTGGAGGCCACTAAGAACCTGACCGCCGTCTCCTGCTCGTAAATCTCAAAGAACTCGGTAGTCACACCGCCTTCTCCTCTAATCCTAGGAAGAGTCACTCCATATTTCCATGCCCACGTAAAAACCCTCTCTATGGTGTCGTAAGGGTCCCCCCTTTCGTATCTAATCATAGGGGTTCTCACCTTACGCCTGCTAACCGCTCGGCGACCTCAACCGTCCTATCCCAAAATCGAGTTTCCACAAGGTGTGTCCTAGACGTCAGTGGCGTTCCTAGACACCTTGAGTCCTCCTCGAACTTTCTCTCTACTTCCAGCAAAGGCTCTCTCCAAGTCCTCGAAAATCTCACGCCACTCGCGTCTCTAATGTGGACCGAAAAGGTAGCCAGTGTGGTCCAATTCCTTCTCTTCCACAAAGCCAGCCTCCAGATTTCCACTAGAAACTCCGTCTCGGCGCGGACTATCCGGTCCCCCCCCAATTCCGGGTAAAGCTCGGCACCCCCCTCGATCCTAACCTCGCTCCCGTCCTCGTAGGTCCGGTCTGCCTTGAAAAAGGTAGCAAGTAGCTTAGTTCCCAGCGAATCCTGTTTGAGACGAAAGAGGCTCTCATCCCCTTACCCAAAGAGAAGGTCTATTGTGACCTCGTCGAGGATTGTGATCGTGGCTGTCTCTAGTAGCTTCATTCTTGCCAAGGACCCTGGCCTAGCCCTCCTTTCTTTTTCCCAGCACAAAGCAAGGATCCGCTGAACTTCGTCCCTCACTCTATCCAACCCCATGAGCCCCTCGAGGTCCGGCTCGGCCATCCCCTAACTTCCGTCGACGACAGGCTATAGCTACCCGAATCAAGTCAAAGGGGTCTAACCCTGCTATCTCTCCATCACAGACCTTGCCCAAATACCTCCACGATATCTTAGATTCTCTTGCGTGTCGACCCCACCCCTCGAAAGCGTAGACCAGGTCCTCTAGAGTCGACCAATCGTCTCTACAGGGGTCCCGAAAACACCAAGTTAGCAAGGTGTGTAGGTCTGATCTCGTAAACCTGAACTGACTTAGGATGGAAAACCTTCTTCCTCCCGCCTTCTCAACAGCCTCGGAGAGGTAAACCCGCTCAAAAATGAATCCGGGGACCTCCACAGGTTCGTTGGAGAGGAACCGCGGTATCTCTTCCCAACCCCCGTAGGTCACTAGATATTCCTCTTCGCACCCCTCGTGAGGTCCCAACCCCTCCACTAACTCCCCTAGCCGGCCCCTTACGGCTTGAGCATCCCAGAGAGGGTCCTGCCCAGTCCGTAGGCTACGCGCTATCTCCACAAAGCCTTTCTTCGAGAGGAATATCCTGGCTTCTCCAACCACGACCGATCCCTGACGACTCACCACGAAGCGTACAAATGCCTTCCCTCGTCGGGTCCCCCCCTCCTCTCGTAGGAGAGTCCTAGCTGGTTCGGCCAGCCGGGACCTAGGCAGAGTGATTCTAATAACCTCCCCGATATCCTTTACGTGCTCTATGGACGCCCAGAGAGTCCTCAAATTCCTTCTTATCATCGGCCCTCAAAACCCCTCCGGTTCGCCACCTGCTCCTCTCCGAAGAAGCGAGCGTATGGGACGTCCGCGACGAGGGATCGGAGCCCCTCAAGCTCCCTCAATCTTCCAAATATGGTGGATAGCTCACTCCTTGGGGGAATCCCCGCATCCACGCACCGCGTATAAAGCCAAAACAAACCCCTAGCCCGTACCCCGGATTCTCGAGCAGCCCTAAGCACCGCCACTACTTTCTCTTCCGGGTCCCTTAGGAACGAACAGGCCACGAACTGGGGCAAGTTAGCGTGAAGGACCCCGGAAGCGCGAGGGACCTCTCCGGGCTCGGCGAAGGAAACTAGGGACCATGACTCCAAAGTCCCCTCCTTGTAATCTGTTAACACCAGGTTGTTTGCCAACAGCCTGGCGGACTCTCGGTACTCAAAGTGCGTAAGCCGCCCGGTCACTAAACCCCTCCAGACCTCGGTCCACCTCTCTTTGTCGAAAAAAATGATTGCTCAGATTTCTAGGAAGCGACTGATGTCGGGTGGGCCTCCTTTCTCCACACCCTCTTTCCAAGTGAGTCTTCGCGCTCGAACCGACACGTAGGCCCCTTCTCTGATTAATCCCCCCTTCTCAACACTCATCCAATAAGGGGTCACCTGAGGGTCTCTTAGGATCAAGACCTTCTCGACATCACCGGCCTCTATCGATTCTAACACCCCTTCTTCACTGAGGACGAACTTCACCATCGACTTTCATCACCCTAAAGACCCACTTGTGATAATCTTCCGGAGAGAGAGTGTAAGCCTTCTCTAAAGAACCCAGTCTACGGAAAATACCCCAGAGTTTCTTGCGCGGCGGAATATCTTGATGGATGCAGTGTGTATAGAGTATCCACAGGGACCAGAAGGAAAGACCCAAACCCCTACCCCTCTCTAGAAGACGCACTGTCTTTTCTTCGTTTGCCCTAGGGAACATGTAGGATGACACCCTCAGAGTTAAGGGGTATCTCGATTTTGGGAGTTCACCTTCCCTCGCGAACCTTTCCCTTTCCACAGACACGAACGCAAATCGCTCTCTAACCCTACTCACCCATCCTCCTCTCACCTCTCTCGCCTCCCGTAATAATTTTTCCAGCCCACCCCCTTGTCCCAGAACTAGGGGTACTACAAGCTTTGTCCAAGCTTTCGGTGCTATGAAAATAACCACGGTTACTTCAAGGCTCCGTCCAATACCTTCGCCTTCTACTTCTTTAGACTCTATCCACACAAATTCACCACTGACCGTGGGCCTCCCCTCTTCTACCCTCTCCCAATCCGGCAGTTCCTTGTTGCTAGGGATCAACCTTAGGGCCTCACTGTCTTCTAATGGGGACTCCAAGAAGCACCCCCGCTTTTTATCATGGAACACCATTCATTTAGAAGATTCTTTGCGGCACTCCGAAGACCCTTTGGTATCCGTACTCCCTTCCTCCCTCGAGGTCCCGGGTGGACTCCCTAAAGATCTCGGCTCGAATCCTACAAGCCTTGGTCCCGTATGGCACCGTGTTATCTACGCAGTAGGTGTAATACTAATGGAGTGACCTAACCGAGAGTTGTCACCCCCTTTCCCGCACTATGGACCGCACTACCCTGTCGTATCGTCCCTCCTTCCCGCTCACCCTTCAGAAAACAAATGATGGGAATATGGCCCTAACGCACCCTATGGCACGAGGGTACTCTCCGTACCGGGCGCAGGTCAGCCTCGACGGGTGGGTTATGCCTAAGGGATTCAGCCCCGAAGATCTGCCTCAAAATCGGACCTGCCCGTGTCTCCCAATCCTTACTCAAGTAGACTATACCTTCCACATGGATCATTGTTTGTCTGGGTCTCTTCCCGTTCTGGGGCCTGTTCCGGGACCACCTGTCCCCCTCCCAAGTTCCCACTGCGAAACGAGCCGAGAGAAGCTCTACCCCCCTCTCACGACCGGCTAGATACCGCTCCGTGCGGTGGTCTAAAGGGACGCAGAAGCACTCTCGGTCCTTGCTTAAATCAACTTTCTCAATCCGAACCCCTTCTTCGTCAGTACCCTCTATGATTCTAACCATCCTCTAGGACTATCTCCTCTATGATTTGAACTAGCGCTCTCCACTCGTCCGACCCGTCCAGGAAGGCGTCCGAAATAGTGGGGACTGGCCTACCCCCTTCTGGATACGTCCGGCACCCCAACGAATAGAAATAGTTAATTTTGTAAGCCCCAAGCAGCTGCCTCTCAAGCTGCTCGTGACCGATCACCTCCTCCCAGCTATCCAAATACCCTGCCGCTCTATCTACTCCCTCTTCCACGTACAAGGTTATGTCGAAGTGCCCGGTCCACCAGTAGAAGGTATAGCACCAAACATCCACTCCGCCTATATCACCCACACTAATCCCCGCGGGCTCAAACTCCAAAGGCCTCAAGCTTATGGATCCGCCGCTCTCACCATATGCTTCACTATCCCTACTTGTACTTTCCATCCATCCGACCCATCAAGGTAAGCGTCCGAAATTACCGGTGCAGGGCGACCACCTCTCGGGTAGGTACGATATCCTAGAGAGTAGAAATACTTGAATCCGTAACCCCTTAACTCCTCCCGCGAACAGCGGGAGTCACCTATCGCCTCTTCCCACCCTCGAAGGAAGTCCTCTCCTTGATCTTGTCCCTCCTCTACATAAACACCTACATCAAAGTCCCCAGTCCATAGTCGAAAGGAGTAGCACCACACATCAACACTCCCGTGGGTACACACACTAATCCATTCGGGAATGGCTTCCAGGCTCATACAGTATAATCAAAGGGAACTTCCCTAAATTCTCACTTCCTATTGGCCACTCGAGAGACCACCTCTAACTTGTGAGGAAGAGAAGCCTATGAGCTCAGAAGGATCAAATGGACCACAAAAGGAACACCGTCTCACTCGGCTACATTTCTGTCCTCCCCCTCTGAGAGACTTCTCCCCACCCCTGGACTAGAGACTAGCTGCAGACACAGGCTATCCCCGAGGAAGGGTGGCAACCCCCTCCCCGGAGTCGGACCGAAGTCACACACCCGCACCCTACGTCCCCCACCGAACCGACCTCTAGTCCTAATTAGCCTATCCGGTACCACGCCTCTACTCGGCCCACCTCAGGCGTGGAATTACCCGGGTCCCAGGACAAGATCCACCTATGTATCGGAAATCGCTAGCCTATCTACTCCCTCCCCATTCTCCTCATCGTGAACTCTTCGTACTTCGTTCTCTTCTCCCTTTTACGGCCCCTACTGCCTCTTTTCTCTCTTGGAATCACTGGAAAATCGGGAAAACCGAAAAAAGGGTGGGAAGAGCTGAGCTTTTAGGAAGAGGCTCTCAGGTGGGGTTGATAAACATACGTACCTTGGGTCTTCAATACTCGTTTTCGTAGTCCCAATAATCCCCCAGTTCCGAATCCGAGAAGTCGGCTAGACACCGGTCCACCCAGGAGTCGGCCTCCGATCGCTCGTCCAAGGTCCCCCAACTATCCCCTCTTCTTGAATGCTCTCGCTATGAACGTCAGGTATCCCCCTCTCTCCCCTCGCTCCGGTACCCGTAGCACCCCTCTCCTTTCCCCCAAGCCCCGAACCGGTCCCAATTGAGGGTCCCGCTTCCTCACGGGAGTTGCAAATGTCGTCAGCCCCTGTGGATCGAGAATCGAAACACCTAACCCCTCTCTAAACATAACTTCTCTTGCGGGACTTCGCCCCTGGGTCGGTGCCCTCCACAACCCGTGCGGATCAAGAACACTTGGTGACCCCCTCGGATCCCAAAGAGACACTGCTACCGGCCCCTCTCGGACCCCTCTCCCGCTTCATCTCTTTCTCTCTCTCTCTCTCCCCCTCGAGCAGACCCCCTTATACTATTTCGCCGGACTGTTCTTCTCCCTCCCCTTTCGTTGTTCTTCACCCCCATTCAGACCCCTCAGGCAAACTGTGCACCCCCTTAGTTTTTTTTTTCAAGTTTTTAGAAATAAACGCGCGCAAAAACCAAGCACACGAAAAAGAACCGACCTGTTTTCACCCTTCGAAGGCCGGAAGTGGGAGCCGAGATCGCAAGCGGGCCGGAGCGGACCTGCAAAAGGAACCAAAGAGACAAGCCCCAACACCCGGAAACCCCTCGCCCCCGACAAACCCCAACAACAAGCCCCTCCCCAATAAACCCCTGGCTAACGTCGCTTGAGAAGATACTTGATCACTGTGATGAAACCGTTGGAGACTAATTCGAAGACGCATGCCGAAGAACTCGATGCCAAACGCCGCAAACTTACTTTACCGCTGCCTGTCACGCCGGTCCTCCCTCACCCCGTAGTTGCCGAGCCGGCCGAGGCCGCGAGAGAACTGCTCATCCCCGGCAACGGCGCCACTTTGTCAAGTGAACCCTCCTCTCTCCTCTCTCTATCCGGGGGTCCTCCAACCCGATCTCTCCCCTCTTCCTTCTTTCTCCTCCTACTGGTTTGGCCCCCTCCTCCCCCGCTAGCGGTTAGGGAGGGTCTAGAACTCGGCAATTTGTGGACTGACTGAGCAAGCGCTGGGCCCAGCGATAGGTAGCTCGGGGGGGTCCGCGCCCAAACAGGCCCCTCCCTGTGCCCCTAGACTTCTCGAAAGAAATAGACCCTGAGGTCAAGTTAATGTTACTGCGATTTAAAAAGAACGGGGGGTGTATCGTATCCGTATCAATTTTCCAAAGGTGGCCCTGAGGGAATGACAGAGCGGGCGCCTGGCAGAAACGACTGGGTCCCGTCCGATATCGGTCTCCTCAAGCAGACTCAACAGGATGGAAGGTTCTCAGAAAGAGAACGGGCTCGGAACCGAACCCAGTTTCTCGAAGGAAAAGGATAACGGCCTCGAACTGACAGTGGACCGGAACCGAGAGCGGTTCTCCTCAACTAGCTCAGCAGAAACGAAGTTCGCATAAGAGACAAGCATGAGGGTCGACAACCAGATTCAATTAGGAGATCAGAAGTTAATTGTCAACATGGTCACCTCGGCCCCGCCTTTTCTTGTCCTATCTCTCTCTTCTTTCTCCCTCTCTCTCTCTCTCTCTCGCGCGCGCGCTCCCTCTCCCACACACCCCCTACCGGGCTTTGGCTCCCTTCGAATAAGCCACTTTTCACTTTTCACGAGAGTCCCTCCAGATGCATGACTCAGATCAAGAAAAAATGGGACTGCAGCGAAATCACAATAGCGAGTGGTCACCATACATGTTCGATCCCCCCTTTGAGCTCTGGTTTACTTCTGCACGAGAGTTTGCTCGGGAACATGATTCGGAAAGAGAGATTGAACTGACATGGAATCAGAATAGCAAGCGGTCACCACACAAGCTTGATCCTGAGAGCTTGCCCAGAAACATGACTCAGAAAGAGAAATTGAACTGCAGCGAATTTTAATAGCGAGTGGTCACCATACGCACTCGATCACCCCTTCGGGCTTCGATTTTCTTCTTCATGAAAGTTCACCCAGAAACATGACTCAGAAAGAAAAATCAAACTGCAACAGACTCACTACATGTGCTCGATCACCCCTTCGGGCTGCAGTTTTCTTCTTCACGATAGTTCACCCAGAAACATGACTCAGAAAGAGAAATCGAACAGCAGCAGACTCACTATACGTGCTTGATCACCCCTTCGGGCTTCGGTTCGCTTCTTCATGAGAGTTCACCCAGAAACATGACTCAAAAAGATAAAAGGAACTGCAACAGACTCACTGTACGTGCTCGATCACCCCTTCGGGCTTCAGTTTTCTTCTTCACGAGAGTTCACCCAGAAACATGACTCAGAAAGAGAAATTAGATGGCAGCAGACTCACACTAGCAAGTGGTCACCATACGTACTCGATCACCCCTTCGGGCTTCGGTTTTCTTCTTCACGAGAGTTCACCCGGAAACATGACTCAGAAAGAGAAATCGAACTGCAGCAGACTTACACTAGCAAGTGGTTACCATAC
>BFEA01000456.1:110777-129894 GCA_003427395.1 Chara braunii
CAGCAAGGAAGTTACGGGATACAACGTTCTCTGGGCAGGGGAGATGATTACAAGATGTTAGGAAGGCAACCAGACGAGCTATATAGAGAAGTCCGTGATATTAACCCAGAGCACAAGCCTGTTCATCACGACATGGACAAATTAAGATTCCCTCCTGATGTACTGGTGCTTCGCTTTGTCTCTTTCTGGAACTCTTCTCTGAATCCCAATCAGAATAAAACTTGGCAACAGAACGATCGTTTTTCCCTCAATTTTGTTCCTTCCTCGGTGATTCATCCCTTAGACCCAACAAATGAAGAGGCTGACCCCACTAGTATATCTCTCTCTCTCTGAACAGAAGCACATACCGAATGAGAGTCGTTTAAATTAGATATGTCCATTTTCTTTACCAAGGCATTATGAAAATCATTTTCAGTCCACACACACTCGTCGGGAGACTACTAACCATCACCCCTGAACACTATAGGGACTTCCCCCTTCATTATGCGGGCCATGTTGCGAAGTCCACTTCGACCGAAGTTCACGGCCAGCCCCTTTCTAGTATTTGCCCACACCAATCAGCTACTCATGGAGAGGCCTCTTCATTAATCATCCACTGTCACTTCACACAACACACCGAGTCCTCTTAGACATAACCATTTTCCCAAGACTTTATTTCAAACAAAATCTTGGGGTGTTGTCTATGACTAGTATCATTCGAATAGCGAGTCAGACGCAGCCGGAGAAGAGTCATTCATTACATGGAGAGCGTGGCTCTCACGGCCTTAGCCCTGTCTAGAAAGGCAATGTCAGGCACGTCCTCTGGTTATTAGGCACAGGCTCCAAAAATTGCCATTAGCAGCCTGCTTCACATAGTCTGTTCAATCCTTTGGATTAACGTTTTCTTTCGCCATTGTCTCATTTCATCCCCTAACAAGCCAGATGAGTAAACTTCATCAGGGAAGCCTAACCGGTTGTGGAGTATAGAGTTTGTCTTTCCTCAAATTACAGCACAAAGGTAACGGTAATGACCTGGGTAAAGGTCGTGGAAAGACGATTTACTCATACAACATTCAATGCACCCTTCTTATTTAGCTAATACTACGCGTGGAGCTTATGACTTACGAACTGTCAATCTCCATCGAGCAAAAACTTGATCAAGAGGTAAGTGATTTTCCTTTTTACATTTACTCTTTTTTCCATTGAACAGGGGATGCCTTGATGAGAGGGGGGAGTTTTGGGAGAAGACAACTTAGCATTTAGTGATCACAATCTTTGCCTGTTTTCGGTCGTTATCCATCCACATTCATCTCATTGGGCCAGACCCTCCTCCTTTTCCCCTCGTGTCTCCTTGTCGCAACCAGTAGCATCTCAACCACTCCCATTCCTTCACCTATAATCACCGTCAATTGGTTGATGTCTACGAACGAACAGCTCGATAGTAGTTCATTCTCCTAGACCTGGAAGGCAAACAACGATGGTCCGGTTATTTCCACGCTAATGCTATTAGTAGCTAGTCACGAGAAGGTACATCCTAAGATGATTGTCTACAACACTGGCTGAAGGCTCTGCTCGTCTCTCTCAACTGCCCTCTTACAGTCAAACCACGGATACCTCCTCACAGGATAATTGCGATGGACCAGCGTAAGGGGAGGGAGAGGGGCGATACTAATACACAACACAAAATGACCATGGGTTTAACATGCTATCGACGAAGAGTATGACCAGTGCTCGACTCTATTTGTGTGTGATCTTAATGAAAGCAGGAGAGTTGCATGTCCCCTGCGTGCCTTTCCTGGAGGCCCAGTGCCCAAGGTAAGTGTAAACGAAGGCTAGCAATCTTGCAACCAAGAACCCACCCACTAGTCATTGAACCATTCCCTTTCCACTCGGGGCCATCTCGTGATCCAACCACAGGCAACTAACTAACCCTTCCTCATGAGTTTCACGAGGCTCACTCTCTCTCGACGGTCACATATTCTTCTTGACAAGGGGACGACAACGGCCATCTCTCATTGGAAAGCAGATCGCAAGTCATCCGCTGGGTGTCAGCCCGCTCCTCGTAATGGTTACGCGCGTACTCGAAGAGATATTCTCAGTTCCTAAGTATCATCTATGTCTTGCATTTTCGCCTGCCATTGCTCTTACGCCGACCACGGGGAGTAGTTCATCGTCGCGGCCCCAGCAAACCAATCACGTTGTCTTGCCAACGTGATGATCTTACTACTTAGACTAGGTAGTGCCCTCGTCAACAGGAAATCATGACCACCAGAGTACCCCTTCGTACTGGCATTGACCTTCTTGCCCCACCGTTCTACCCGTTTCTCATCTCAAATACACACATGTATTTGTTTCCAGCGAGCTCGTGCTTTTGCTAGGTTCAGCCTCGCTTGTCCCTTCTTGGCACGAGCAAGCCACTTGTAGTTCTCGGGGCATTCAGCCCCATCACTGTAGGCCCATACGCGTGACGTCAACCTCGACGGAGAGCTCACGTCTTGCTAGTCTCTCTCTCTCTCAGCTGGCAAGGCATTGCCCGCCTGATCACACGTGATTCGCACCGACACGTGTTCCTCTTGCCTTTACTTCCCGCGCTCAGAAGTCAAGTTGAAGTAAGCCTTTCAAGCATACTCACTATACTTGTTGCTACACCGTCTCTCTCTCTCTCTCTCTCTCTCTCTCTCTCTCTCTCTCTCTCTCTCTCTCTCTCTCTCTCTCTCTCTCTCTCTCTCTCTCTCTCTTATATCATGATCTCATTCCGTTTTACCGTCGCCGTGAGAAACCGTCCCCGTGACCGCCTAGCAGCCTCAATCTTTTCGCTGGGCCGAGCTGGCCTTTGGGCCGTCCTCTACCGACTCGGTTGGCAGGTGCGTTCTCCTCGACTGCTCCAACCCGTGTCAGGACTGGGTCTGGGCGTCACTTGCTTCAGACTCCGCCTCTGCGTCCCGGTCCAGCTCTTGTTACTCCCGCTCGATAGTACTCGTAGAGGTCTCTTCCTCGTGATAAGTAACAGTAACTCTTAGCGCAACAGTCACTCCATCCCTCCCGGACCTCCGCTTGGCTCGGTCGCGGGCTTCTGTGACTACCCCTTGCACTTTTTTATCCTCCCTCATCTCCTATTCTTTCCCTCAGTAGACGTTTATCTTCTGTCTCGCTAGCCCGTCACTTTTACTATAGCTCAGGCACGCGTCCAAAGTAGCCCCTTCTTCACGCATCGGTTCCCAGCTCCAGTAGAATCTTAGATGGCCTGGCCTATAGCCAAAGAGGCCATTGCTACGCACCATAGTCGCACTATTGACAGGTTCTGCACAGCGTTAGGCCGACCGCCCAAAGTAGCACTCTCAAAGGCCTATGCTGCTGATAATACCGTCAAGCAACTAGTCGCGAGCAGCGTTCCGAGTCTCAGAGTGGGGGGCGTGTCTGGCATCCACTAGCAGTGATGTCACTGATGTGCACTCCATACATTCGTAGGGGGACTCAAGAACAACCTCCCTTTAATAGAGCATAGATGTGCCGCGATCCTCGTGCACTAATGAGAACTCAGATAATGGTTTGGAATTTTAAAATTAGTAAAATAAGAAAATTAAATAATTTAAAAAACATAGGAAAAACGAAGCTCAAGGTCAGGACACGAGCAAAGCTCTCACAGCGTTACCATCGCCCTTAACCCCTGTGATGTGACTACAGGTTCAGCATGGTGGTCCCATAACGGGACACCGACGGACGCCCCTCCCTCTTTAAGACAGTCCGTTGATCTCCTGTCCTTGGGTGCCTATGTCTGATGGTAAGGAGGGGGCTTATGACCCTCCACGGGGGGTGATAGGCCTCCTACCAATGCGGCCGCGGGTTGCCCCTCTTTTGGGGTCCCATCATGCGGCACTTTGCAGGACAAATTATTTAGGACGGGGTAACTCAAAGGCCAGACCCGTCTAGGCCTTCAAACGGCGATCACAGTTCATAAACGAACCGTTGGCCTCTCCAGCGAAGTGAAGGACCGCGAGAAAAAGCCACGTTTGGGAAGTCAGTAAAAGTTAATAACAGCAATAATAATAATAATCAAAGAAGGAAACACAATAATACAGTGACAAAATATCGTTGGATTATCCCAAATTAATACAAGGGCCCTGATCTGGGTGCAATTCCGACGCTTAGCTTTCTTCTACCTTTTACATATTTTGTTCTCCTTTACTTCTTTTGTTTAGCTTTTTTTTTTTGACAGTGACCTGTCCCGCGGACCTAACCCATAACCTTGCAAAGGGGCACTTGGCGCGCAGCAGAAAAGACCACGTCCGTCCCTCTACCTTCGCGTCCCTGGGCGAACCCGGCGGCCACCACGACCACAGGCCGATAGTGCTCTGCTGTATAGCAGGGCGCCGAGTCTGCATGGACCAAAGAAAAGCCAGTGGCGCACCTCCTTCCTTTTTGCAGGGGCAAGCACCAACAGGACCAGTCCACGTTAGGGCATAACTAAGGTGTACCAGCAGAGCCGCGGAGGTTCGACAACAGTCCAACAAGCCGCAGGCATCCCTGACAAGGGACTGGTACTGAGAAGGAATTTAGCACACAAAGGAGGGTCGGGACACCGCGCCCTCCGACATGATACCAAACCTCCTCCCAGCGTCCTCGCTGGGTCAAAACAAGCAGCGCACCAGCATAAAGGAAAGGTAACTATTGGTGTTTATCACCCACTTTCACCGCGCATCATAGCGAAGTCTCTCGGAGCGGACCTGTGCTAATGCTTTTCGTCTTTTGCAGCGCTCTTCCCTGCGTAAACTATAGTCCCTCTCCTTTCGTTTTAAAACAGTGTACTTCTCCTTTCTCTTGCAGCGCTACCCCATTCTCATTCCCCATCGCTACGTTTCTCTTATCTTTTCGGTTTTTTCTCTCACCATGCCTGAGGCACGTAGAGGACAGGGATGAGGGAGAGGTGGTAGAGGAGGGAAGACGCGCGAAGAACCGCCAACTCGCACAAGGTGTGAGTATAGTTCCGAGGAAGAGGAGGATGGACCACGGAGCTACGACTCCCACTTAAAGCCCTACCCTCGTCACTCGTTAGCAGGGTGGTATGAACGAACCTCGTCCCGAATAGGATGGAATATTTTTAGAAGAAGTTCAAGGCGCGCTACGGCGCCCCCAGCACTTCTTCCCCTCCTTATACTCCCAGAGCTCCCAGCACTCTCTCTACAAGCAGGTATCTCACTCAAGCCAGACAACAGAGAAAAGGGTTTGGTATGCCCTGTCCCCAACATGGCAGACAAAAAGAGTGTCACAAGCATTGGTATCAGACTAACAGTACTCTCGACTTTGCAGCCAAGATGAAGGTTGAGGTGACTCTTCTACTGTAAAAATTTGGATGAGAATCAGATTTCAGAATGGCAAGAGATCAAAGTCAGTAGCAAATGAGAAAATAGAACACAATCCTTCTTAAGCTTATTTGGTGGCCGACAAGCAGCCTGATTCACGAGGAACCTGCATCCCCGACTATAAGGTATTCAAACTCTTAAGTCGGGGATGCGATGGAGTGCGAAAAGGGTTGAGAAGTTGATAGAAAGAGAGACTCAAAGATTCAAAGAGAGGGCCTCGTGCTTATACAAGAGATAGAAGATGAGCATGAACTCAACCTGAAGTAAGACGAGAAGAAAGAAGATGCAAGAAAGAGTACAGTTATTAGCATGAGGAGAGGGAACGATTTTACGTGGGATAGAGGATGATGGGACAGGGCATACCAAACCCTTTTCTCTGTTGTCTGGCTTGAGTGAGATACCTTATTAACTTCTCAAGTTACTTAGGGGATTCCATACCCTGTTCACTTTCTCTCATCCGAGTGAGGCATCTCCTCAACTTCTCGGATAAAAGGGAAAGGGGATACCAAACCCTTTTTCTTTTCTCTGGTCTGGGAACTTCAAGTAAATCTTTATATACCTGAAAAACAGCGAGTTCCACAGACAACAGTGTGTCCCCAACAAACAAGCTCCCCAACAATTGACAACCAAGCAGTAAGTAACAAAATAAAATCCAAAATAAAATAATAATATAATAAGTAAATAGACATTACAAGAGAGTTCTTCACACCCAAGAGTTATTGATTGCCTAGGTTTTGGCCCACCAATGGCCAGGAACGACAGACCTCCCGTCAGTCTGACATACCTTATTTGGCCCCCCTCAGGCCAGGACCAATCAGACCATTTGTCTTGACGGCCCCTTTAACCTGCCTCCAGGTCAGGACCAGAATACCCACTACTGGAGAGTGGCAGCCCTTTGACACTCTCACTAGGACGCCCACACTATAGCGGGTCTAGTCACCCTATGACAGTAGACCTCCCCGTCAGTCAAAATGTCCCGTACCTGGTTTGGACGACTGCGGTCGAGGACCGGCTCACCCTCTAGTTTTTGGCCTAGGGCGCTGGTTGCCCCGCCCAGATTTCTGGACGTGGGACCCAGTCTAACCAAAGTTTCAGGCTCTGGCGAACCTCACTGGATTGCATCCTCTGACTACGGTAGGGTTCCAGTTGACCCATTTTGACCTCACAGGCCAGACTCCCAGAGTCTTAGCCTCAGTCAACTACGAAATTCGGCACTCGCGTCCGGGACCTGCTTACGCCACCAGATTGCAACCTACTGCGGTAAGGCTCTGGCTAGCCCCGTCAATCAATGCATCTTTAGGTTAGAGAAGAGAAAACCCCAAGCACAGACAATCAGATAAGCATCTCAAATCCCACAATAAGGCAATCCAGACCCCAAGCAATAGGTTAAACATTTCTCAAGAGACGTCCCTTCAGTCTCAAGAGGCACTGAACAACAATAAGTAGTAACTAACAATGTATTCCTTTGAGACCTCCCTTCAGCCTTAGGGAATACAAATCCAGAGAGGTCCCTTCCCTCATCTGAGAGTACTACCAAGAGACCTCCCGTCAGCCTCAAGAAAGCATAAAGATACTGGTTTCAGAGAGGTCCCTTCCCTCATCTGAAACTGAAGGTAGAGAACTTAGCCAGAAGGCACAAAGTCCCCTAGTTGACAACTCTCTGGTCAAACAGGGTTGAACCTCTTTATGCCCACCTTCCTAATAGCTTTCTCGGACAGGCAACTTAGCCAGCAAGAAGTCCCTCTACTGCTAACTCTCTGATTAGATAGAGTTGAACTTTCTTGAGCCTGTCAGACTCTCTTAGTTATAAGGGATCAAAACTAATTGTTTTTTTATGTGCCACAACCATGAATTCTCTGAGATGGATACTTCATTAATAATCCGAAGGTTGACCTTTCATCACTCTTTTCACTGTAAAGTTGTTCCCTGCTCAGATGTAAGATACTCATGGATCAATTGTGACTCTGCATCAATAACTTTGATCTCACTTTCTCTGGAGGAAAATTAATTCAGATAAACAGACGAACGTAAATCATCTGGAAGATTTTTCTCAAGTCTCTCGTGTCAAAATCTGACATGCTGAAAATTAACTCACTAGACTGATCATGCAGGAATAATCAATGTATGTCAAACTTTAGTCATTCTTAGTGTCTTGTTGTCTCACTGTGCTTACTCTCAATTTTCTGAATCTGTCCTCTTACTGGATGACTGTTCTTTCTTTCCTTTCTTCCCGGTCATTCTGAGAATAGGTCAGGGTCTTTGAAGATGAACTTACGGAGTCCTGACCCAGACACCGTGTCGTGAACTCTCGAGCCATCCAACTCTTAAATCTCATAGACTTTGTCCTCCGCTTCTCCTGTAATCCTATTAGGACCGAGCAATCTAGGCTCCAACCGTTTAATCCACCGAGTCTCAAGGGAACTGTCAAATAGGAGGACAATGTCACCAACTTTCAGTTTCTTTTTCCTTATGTACCTCTTCTTGTTCCATCTTTTTTGGTCTGACAGTCTGTTGTTTGCCATCCTCTAAACAACATCTATTACTGCTTGGTCAACTTTCGATATTTGTCTCATTCTGATCTGAAGAAGCTCTGAAATAGAATATTATTTGTTACTCTCTTGACTTGACCATGTTCTAATTATACTTTCAATAGGCAGAGTAGCATATCAGTCATACCATAGAGTGAATGAAGCATAACCAGTGGTTCTCTTGACAGTAATATTGTCAGCGTAAACTGCAGCTCTTAATACCTTTCGCCAGTTTCTGAGGTTCCCTTCACACCACTTAGCCAATGATTCTTTTAGAGTTTTGTAACCTCTCTCGACCGACGCATTTGCTTGAGGGTGATAAGTAGTTACGTATCGGATTCTGACACCCAATCGGAGAGTGACTCTTCTTATAATCTCATTTATAAATTCATACCCTCTGTCTGAGACAAATTCTCTGATGAAAGGGTACCTGAGATAGACTTCCTCTATCCAATCAGCCACTTGCTCGGCTGTCTTCCTCCTCAGAGTCTTTGCCTCAACATAACCAGAAAATGTATCTCTCATATTCAATATGTATCTCATCCCTCCCTTGCCTAGTGGCATGGTGATGAGATCCAAATGAACTCTGTTGCCTGGTTCTACCAAAATTGTAGGGAATAAGGGTTCAATCATCCTTGTAGTAGATCTCTTCTGATATAACACGCATGACTTACAGAATCTGTAAATCATGTTTTTCATGTCGGACCAGAAGTAAAGTTTTACTGTCTTAGAGTAGGTTCCTTCAGCAACTCCATGACCACCAGCAACCCCCTCATGTAAAGCAACAATTATTTCCAGTTGTCTTTCTTTCCCACAGACCACTCTTAATGAAGGCATTCCTCCCTTGCCGTCCACGAAGAGGTGACCTCTCTTTAATCTGAACTTTTTTTTTGAATTTTTGCAATAATATTCCTTCAACTGTTTTCTTTTCATTTTCTTCCCAACCTCTTGGTAAGTCCCATCGTATTTTTCAAAAATAAATGATATCTCTTCATCTTTCTTCTCACCTTCTTCTTCATCCTTTAGACCGGAGTTTTCGCCCATCTCATGGGTTGTAACTGTTGTTGCATTGATCTTTGCATACCGATCGTTTTTTTTTTTTTTTTTTTTTGAAAATTGACTCATAGACATAGGCATCAGGGATTTCTCCCCAGCTGTCTCTTTCTTCAGGCCATAAACTCCACTTATAGGAGTTTTGTGCTTTATACACTTCATCATCTTTCTCGTCCAGAAAATTATCAACATAGGCAGATTCTTCAATGGTTCCGTCAATATCTTCTTCTGCATCTTTTCTCAATTCGATTCGACTTAGGTCATCAGCCCTGTTCTTCTCAGTTGGAATCTTTTCCAGAATAAAATCAAAGGTCTAAATGAAGGTTATCCATCTGCTTACTGTTGGATCTACTTGTTGGTGTTTCTTAATTGCACCAATCACAGCAGATGCATCAGTTCTCAACGTGAATCTCCTTCCAAGGACATAGTGTCTGAAGCACCTGAGACATTAGATAATGACCAGTAGTTCTTTCTTGAACTCGGTATAGCCTCTTTGTGTGAAGTTGAGAGGCCTTCTCTCAAACCTTAGAGGTCTTTCTCTACCATTCTCATATTTCTGTATGATTACACCACCCAGAGCAACTAGTCCTCCATTTGCCTCAATGATGAAGAGTCTACCCCCTTCATCATCATAGTAAGGCACCCCCAACAGTATACCACCATCTTTTAATTTTTCCTGCAGAGTTTCTGCAGAGTTTCTGCAGCAGTCTGTTTTTTCTCAGTCCAAGATAAGTCAGCCCCTTGTCTCACCATTTCCCTCAGAGGTTCTGCAAGGGTAGCAAAATGAGGTATAAAAATCCTCCATAACCCACAGATACCCAAGAAGCTCCTGACGTCTGTCACCCACTTGAGGGGCAGAGGCCAGTTCAAAATTTTGTTTATCTTCTTGGGGTCAGGGCTTCTACTCTTGGAGAAACACAAACCTGCGGATAAAAATACGCCAAAATCCGCAAGTTCCAGGGAAGCTCCGCACATCGGTAATTGATCATTCCAAATTTTTATTCGTCTTTTTGGCATCTGGCCGACGACCCTTCTCATCACATAGGAATCCCATTATTACCGCCTTCTTCATACAATGTCTTGATTTAACCCCACTAGCTGTGAGGTTATACTCCTTCCACTTCTTCAAGACCTTTTCCACATCGCTGATGTGTTCCCATACGAACTTTCGAACGTCGGGTAACACCGCAGTCTCATCCTTGACACGCGGTCCTGGGATAGCCAAATCATCGATATATGGAGAGGTCACGTCCGGACAGAGTGGTTACATGACCCTTATCATAGACCTCTGCACAATTGCGATGGAATTTGTCCAACCCTGTGGTGTCGAGCACATATGAAGCAGTCCCCGAGGCGTGTGCATAGCCGTCATAGGCCGATCTGTTGTGTACAGCGGGAACTGATCATACCCTGAATACAAGTCAATCAGGGTGATGATGGGTCTGCCTGCACAGGATTCTGAAAGTTGATCTGCGTTCGGAAGCCCGCCCGCTTCTCGAACTGTCACAGAATTCAACTTTTGCAGGTCGTGAACCCATTGCAAGACACCGTTCGGCTTAATAAAGCCGAACCAATAATATGTATACGGCTCGTACGAATAATCAGCCACTTTAGTCTGAATCTAACCATCAAGATAATCAACCACCTTCCGATGATCTTCCTGATTCAGATATCGTGGACCCCTCATATTCCCTGGCAACGACGCCACTTGTCGAGCGCATCGGCCCCCGCGCGAGCGAGGGCCCTCCCGGCCGCATTACGCAAGAGAAACTTAGGCTTCCAATCTCTTAGAGACAACTCGGGGACGACACGATAACCCGCGTCGACCCTTCGCCTCTCCGGCCGAGTGCGCCAGCTGTACATTCCGCGGTCCCCTACGACAGGATAGGTTCTCGCGGGGCACAACTTACCTTCCCTAAAGGGTTGTCACCACCCTTAAGGGCGTATCCCTGCCAAGTTACCGAACCACATGCGAAGGTTTTTATAATGCAATTGAAGAGGTAGGCCGACCGATGGCGTTTGCTCGTTCGCTGTAGCATAGGTACGCATGGTTAAACACCAAAGTGGACCCGAACGTTGTCCGTCCCTGGGGCGCTGATCTCCTAGGAATTGGAACGACGTCGGTCAACTAGGACGTGATATTCCAAGCGTAAGGAAAACTCGATCAATCCTAGTCCCTTCTTTCAAAGATAATCGAAAGTTACTCAGACAAAACATTTTCAAAACAATACTCAGGTCAACGTAAGTTGACTTATCTTCGGAGATCAACCCATATATAATACAATCATTGACTTGACTTCAAACAATACTTGTCAATAAAAGATCAAAGCATGACCAATGTACAAGACGACGCTCAAATGGCATCTAACCAAAGTATCTCCACTCTGTCTCCCAGACGGCTGGGCTGTCACGACTTTTTCGACTTGATGAGATGCGTTGCCAAGTTTATTCATTCCGCCCTATACTAACTACTAGAAAAGGAACGTAGACAAATCCCAACTCTCAAGTAGAGCGAGGATGCCATTACTTTAGTGATGACTTCACTATCTTTCTAGCTTTGGTGTGGATGTCATCTGCAAGTAATCCGACTACCACTATACAAGTCAGGACTCGACTTGAACAACCGAACACCGGATGCCCTATTAAGGACGAGGATCCGCTTTCAAATTTCGTTGGTTGCTTTGTCCTCCATGACCCTCGTTGACCCTACGGAAAAGGTTTGTTATCGGGTTCTGACTATCCAAGCCTTGCTTACTACATCAACCACATTGGTCCTCACTTCTTGTGGCGAGGCCAACCACGATAAGAGTGCCTAGTCGCGCTTTGTTCCAACTAGTAACCATGAATTGAGCTTCTTGTGGCTCAAGGTTCCACGCACGAGTGACCCCTAACGACCACTAAGGGGTATGCTATGGCAGCTTCCCTTAACGTGAGGCGTTAAGAACTTACGGCTCTTCCGTGAGTAGGCGCATGTCCTTTCCTTAGGAGGTGGTCTGAAATACCCCTCGTCCTTGTCCGAGCGAACCTCGGATCTCAGAAGTCGGGCTGGCTCCACCACAACAACATGGTATCCCCGCGCATAAGCGGTCCACTCTGAGTCGTTAGCAGGGCCGGCCCCTAAGGTTGCGAGCCCCCGGCTCAGATGCCTCCTAGGACAAGGAAAAACGTCTACCACGACAAGCAAAATGATCCCTCGTGGCCTGACGTGAAGGGTAACTTAGACGAAAATGGGGATCACATGAGAGAAAATCATTCATACAGACGGGCATAGACAGAGAGGGTCGTTCAGTAAAGAACGCGTATCCTCAGGAAAAGTCCATGTCCAATTGATTTCTTCTTGTTTGTGTGATTAAATTCCTTTTCGTTGTCTACTGGTTGACCTTTCCTTCAATATGCATGCCAGCGAGAAACAAAAGACAACCATCCTTCCATTCGCTTTTATTAACATGGTTAGGTTCCTCCTTCTCAGATATCCTTCTACCTACCTGCACATTAGGCCAAACAACAAGTTCAAAGGAACGCAATGCAAGTTCACACTCATGTCGGACTTTCATTCACTCGTGCAAACACACATTTCCTCTACCTTTTGAGTGAACATTCAAAGAACAGGGTCAATCAAGTGTGGGTTCACACAAGAGTGAAGCGGTCCGAGTCAACTGACCTTGAGTGAAATTGAAGAGACGGTCCACTCAAGAAGACGGTGTAAAATCGCACTCTCGAAAAGATAATCGTCAACAACGGGCCGTCTGCAAGGCGATCCACACCACTCCTTAGAATGATCGTTTATCGCGACACCCCCTCAACACACAATCATCTCCCAGTAATCTAATAACATCTTCGCGCTGCCATCACTCACCCCCAATTTCACTGCGCCACTACAGCGTCGCACTCACACCACTTTCAAGTACACCACCACTTTAGCGGCACCTTCCCTGTGGCAATGTCCAGCCTCCACTCTCAGTAGTCCATGCAAATAATGTTGCCACCACCTGTGGAAATTTTCGGCAGCGCTTCCGCACTACCGCCGTAACCAGTGCTGATACCACAAAAATTCGGCAGCGCTTCCGTGCCACCGCCGCTAAACTTGTGCTGCTGCTGCAAAATTTCGGCAGCACTTTCGCCGTGCCGTAGTCAAACTAGCGTTGCTGCCGCAAAAATTCGGCAACGCTTCCATCGTACCGTCGCTAAACCAGTGTTGCCGACGCCGTTTAAACTGAGCAGCATCCCCCTTCACTCCAAAAATTCACCTGTTGCCGCCGTGTAGGCGACGCAGCATCCCCCTTCACTCCCCACTTATGCCTGCTACAGCCAACGCCCGTGACTATGGCAGCCTCCATCCTCAACCTATGCCGAAGCCGTACCACTCCAGTGACCTTCTCCCTCCTCGCATAGGTGGTGGCTATGGTAGCCTCCAGCCTCAGCCTTCCTGCAAACCTCCACTCTCCACCTCCAGCCAGCAGCTCCTCCTCAGACAGCCAGCATTCACTCAAGTAGAATGCCAACAGCATTGACCACGAATGAATGCTGGTTGGCTGCCTACTGGCTTCTTTTATAGCCAGCTGAGGGCAAAGAGCAGCAACTTTGCCCCCAGCCAAAACTCGGAATAGGGTATGACCCTTGATCTAAATCACGATCAAGGGCCATAAAACTTGATGTTCCCCTAGGGGAACCAAGTTCTGCGCCCTAGCAATGCATCTGGCCTCCGCCCGTGGCCAGACGCAGTATTGAAAAGGCTGTACTAAGCCATTTTGAGCAGATTGTTGAACTCAACGGTCTGTTGTCTCATCAGAGCCCAGATGCCTCTAGCATTGCATCTCGCCCTGCGTCGCGGTCAAATTCGCGACATTCCCCCTCTCCCATCTTTCCCTTCTTCTTCCTTCTTCTTACCCTGTATCCAATCTACCCCCACGGCCATATACGTGGCCGCCACTCATTCCTAACTTGAACTTGAGTCACGCTCAGCAGACTCTTCTCCCCCCCGTACCTCTGGCGTCCATACCCGAACGCAAATTGCGCTAGGTTCGGGCGCCCGTGAGTGCTACAACCTGCTCCTAAAACGAACGGGTGCAGCACTACGACCCATCAAATGGGGGGGGGGTATCCTACAGAAAAAAAAATAAAAAAAATCTAACGAGAATTTATCGATAGCAAAACAAAAAGAAAGAAAAAAAAGACTTACCTCAGGTCGTCGGCAGCCCGCTCATCGAAACGAACGGCCACTTAGATTAGTAGAACACAAGGGAGGGGGAACGTATGTGGGAACGTATATTTCCATGTTCAAGTCGGAGATTCATTCGATTTTGCTCATCCTATCCATGAAGGTACTGTGGGGGAAGCGCCAGGTAAGTCACTTCGTGCCCTCTCTCTCTCTCTCTCTTTCTCTCTCTCTCTATCTATCTATCTATCTATCTATCTATCTATCTATCTATCTATCTATCTATCTATCTATCTACCTATCTATCTATCTGAGACTCCCCAAATATAGCCGCCCTTCGGTGGCAGATTCATCCGTCGAGACACTGTAAAATTCCAACGAAACAACTTGCCATAGTTTTTGTTATTGTTTTTTTTCTCCTTTTTGTTTCCTTCTGACCCTGTTCGTTCGAAACGAACGGGTACGCCAAACCAAATCCACCAAGAATCTAAAAACTTAATAGAAAAAAAGCAAAATCAATGGAAAAAAAAACAAAAAAAAAAAAAAAAAAAAAAAAAACCTACCTAACGTGGCTGCCCGTTTTCAACGGGCGGATGACACAATACTGGGAACGTTCATGTTCCCAGTCACTTTGGATCGCGCCAGATGGCGCCCCGTTTTCGCTTTCCCTTTTTTATTTTTATTTTTTTTTCTTTTTTTTTATTACTTTTTTTTTTCTCTCTCTCACAATTGCCTCTTGCCACGCCGTTTCGCCCTAGTGCCCCCCCCCCCCAAAAAACGAAAAATAAAAGAAAAAAAAGGGAAATGACTTGCCTCGTGATGCTGCCAACTCCTCAGAACCCGTATCTGGGCGCCTACGCGTACGAATGTGGGGTAGGTAAGTTTTCCTTTTTTTTTGTTTTTCCACTTTTTCTTTGTTTTTTCCAAAAAAAAAGTTAAAACGTTTGGACATTTCTTGACTTATACGTGTCATCCTTGCACAGGGGTCATGCTAGTATGTACGCGGCCGATTTCGGCCGCGCGATCCCTAAGATCAGGCGGTCGGAATCGACCACGTCACCTTAGGCTGCTAAAGGGGCTGCTCCAAAATGAGATAGCCCAGTTGCCTGTTGTCGGTTTCGATCCCTATGTCTGGGGGGCGATAATCTAGCGGCGGCACCTACTGGGCTAGCTCCTTCTCACATCAGGAGATGAGCGGCCCTTCTATATGAAGGGGCGGGGCCCAGCAGCCCCCCCCCCAGCGCCTAGCAGGCTGTGCCTGCTAGCCCGCTCGCTACCGCGGCTGGCAGGCAGGTTTGGCAGTCGACGGCCTTAGCAGCTACCCTACCCAGCCGGCCCTAACGCCATCGCCCCCGGTCCTTGTTGCAAAGCCCCGCGTGCCCTAAAAACTTCCTATTCCTTCATGTTGCGGTCCCAACCTTGTTGCAACGACCCCTTTTTAGCCCGCTTAGGCCCTGAATCGCGCGACTGTACAGTTGCGCGACCTTATTATAGATATAATAGGTTTAATTCTAACGTTCTTATCTCCGCACGTCCCTACAGCACGCGACAAAAGGGAAACCTTGCGATTCACATCCGCTTCTTCTGGACGCTATACGCGCCCAGACCAGAATTCAAAAACTTTAATCTTCCACTCATAGGTCAGGTCAGAATAACGTTGGCAACGTTAGTCTCGTCAAGTCCCTTAATCCAACAAGCAGAGTCGGAAATCGTCCGACGTTCAAAACCTCCAGCAAATACCCTTGCCAGGGTTTTTTCCCCGACACTGTGCTATTAACCTAGAACACAAGCCTGTTCATCACGACGTGACCAAATGAAGATTGCCTCCTGATGCACTGGTCCTTCGCTTTGTCACTTTCCAGAACTCTTCTCTCAATCTCAATGAGAATAAGAACCTGGCAACAGACCGATCGTTTTTCCCTCAATTTTGTTCCTTTCCCGATAATTCATCCCTCAAACCCAGCAAATGCAGAGGCTGACCCCACTGACATATCTCTCTTTATGAACAGAAGTACATACCAAATTAGACTTATTTAAATTAGATATGTCAATTTTCTTTACCCATGCATTATGAAAAGCATTTTCAGTCCACACACACTCGTCGGGATACTACTAATCGTCACCCCCGAACACTGTAGGGACTTCCCCCTTCATTGTGCGGGCCATGTTGCAAAGTTCACTTCGATAAAAGTTCACTTCAGCCCCTTTCTAGTATTTGCCCACTGCAGTCTTACCAATCAGCTACTCATGGAGAGACCTCTTCATTAATCATCCGCTGTCACTTCACACAACACACCGAGTCCTCTTAGACATAGACATCTTCCCAAGGCTTTCTTTCAAACAAAATCTTAATGTGTCGTCTATTACTAGTATCATTCGAATAGTGAGTCATGCGCAACCGGCGAAGAGTCATTCATTACATGCAGAGTGTGGCTCTCATGGCCTTAGCCCTGTCTAGAAAGAGTCACCCAGCGTAAGGCAATGTCGGGCACGTCCTCTGGTTATGAGGCACAGGCTCAGAAAATTGCCATCAGCAGCCTGCTTCACATAGTTTGTTCAATCCTTTGGATTAACGTTTTCTTTCGTCATTGTCTCATTTTATCCCCTAACAAGCCAGAGGAGTAGACTTGATCAGGTAAGCCTAAGCGATTGTGGAGTATAGAGTCTGTCTTTTCTCAGATTACAGCGCAAAGGTAACGGTAATGACTCGGGTAAAGATCGTGGAAAGGCGATTTACTCATACAACATTTAATGCCCCCTTCTTATTTAGCTAATACTACACGTTGAGCTTACGGCTTACGGACTATCAATCTCCATCGAGCAAAAACTTGATCAAGAGGTAAGTGATTTTTCTTTTTACGTTTACTCTTTTTCCCTTTGAACAGGGGATGCCTTAATGAGAGGGGGGAGTTTTGGGAGAAGAGAACTTAGCACTTAGTGATCACAATCTTTGCCTGTTTTCGACCGTTATCCCTCCACATTCATCTCATTGGGCCAGACCGTCCTCCTTTTTCCCTCGTGGCTCCTTGTCGCGCCCAGTCACATCTCAACCACTCCCATTCCTTCACCTATAATCACAGTCAATTGCTTGATGTCTACGAACGAACAGCTCGATAGTAGTTCATCCTCCTAGACCTGGAAGGCAAACAACGATGATCCGACTATTTCCACGCTAACGCTATTAGTAGCTAGTCACCAGAGTATACATCCTAAGACGATTGTCTGCAACACTGTCGGCGTCTTAAGGCTCTGCTCGTCTCTCTCAACTGACCTCTTACAGTCAAACCACGGATACCTCCTCACAGGATAATTGGGATGGGTCAGCGTAAGCGGAGGGAGAGGGTCGATAGTAATACACAACACAAAATGGCCATTGGTTTAACATGCGATCAATGAAGAGTATGACCAGTGCTCGACTCTATTTGCGTGTGATCTTAATGAAAGCAGGAGAGTTGCGTGTCCCATGTGTGTCTTTCTTGGAGGCTTGGTGCCCAAGGCAAGTGTAAACGAAGGCTAGCAATCTTGCAACCAAGAACCCACCCACTAGTCATCGAACCATTCCCTTTCCACTCGGGGCCATCTCGTGATCCAACCACAGGCAACTAACTAACCCTTCCTCATGAGTTTCACGAGGCTCACTCTCTCTCGGCAATCACATATTCTTCTTGACAAGGGGACGACAACGGTCATCTCTCGTTGGAAAGCAGCTCGCAAGTCATCCGCTAGGTGTCAGCCCGCTCCTCGTAATGGTTACACGCGTACTCGAAGAGACATTCTCAGTTCCTAAGTATCATATGTGTCTTGCATTTTAGCCCGCCATTGCTCTTACGCCGACCAGGGAGAGTAGTTCGTCGCCGCGGCCCCCACAAAACCAATCACGTTGTCTCGCCAACGTGATGATCTCACTACCTAGACTAGGTAGTGTTGTCGTTAACAGGAAATCATGACCTCTAGAGCACCCTTTTGTACTGGCATTGACTTCCTTCTTGCCCCACCGTTCTACCCGTTTCTCATCTCAAATACACACATGTATTGGTTTCTAGCGAGTTCGTGCTTCTGCTAGGTTTCACCATGCTTGCCCGTTCTTGGCACGAGCAAGCCACGCTTGGGAGCAAGCCAAGTGTAGTTCTCGCGGCATTCAGCCCCATCACTGTAGGCCCATACATGTGACGTCAACCTCGACTGAGCGCTCACGCCTTGCCAGTCTCTTTCTCTCTCTGGTGCAGTGCCTGCAACCCGCCCGACCCAACTTCATCCGACAGGTGCGGCCCAGGGGCAGTCTTGAAATATGCATACCCAGCTGGGGTTCAGCCAGGTGGTGGTATGGTTGACTCCGGGCCACAGCTGGCTGCAAAATTAGGCGGGTCGGCCATAGAAGCCTCATGCTGAAAATATATATATATATATATATATATATACATATGTATATATATAAAATATTATATACCTGTATGAGTTTAGGGCTGCAATACATAAGTCCGTATTTTCCTCTCAACCGTTGGCCCTCTGTCGTAGCCCACACACGGCTGAAAGAAAATATGCGGGCCCGCGAACACGAAGAACTGAAACAGACCAGTATCAAATTATCAATGTATGTAAACGAAATGAAAGCTTTGTGCATTCGTTGTCTGAAGACCTGCATAGGGCCACCTCAACATGCTGGGCAGTTGGAGTCCGTCACTTCGACTCCGTTGAGGCGCGAAATGACCTTGGGCAGCGAGCAGCGGTCTTCGATTTCGATGGGGCGGGAAACGGCCTTCGGGCAGTAGGCACACCAACTTCGAACTCAAGAAGCCCATCAACAATCTGTCGGCGGGAAACTGGCGCTTCAAACTTTGTGCAAAGTGTTGCGTGCAGGAGGGAGCGAGAAAGAGACACGAGGGCATTCCACACTGCTGAGCGAGAGAGAGAGAGAGAGAGAGAGAGAGAGAGAGAGAGAGAGAGAGAAACGAGGACACTTCATGCTGGTGCGTGCATGCAGGGGTTGGGGAGGGAGAGAGAAACGAGGGCGCTGGTGTGTGCATGCAAGGGTTGGAGGGGGG
>BFEA01000456.1:134830-148628 GCA_003427395.1 Chara braunii
TCCCCAAGGGGTCCCATACATTCGGGCGTTCGGGTTCGGGCGTTCGGGTTCGGGCGTTCGGCCCGTCTCGAACGCCGGTTATCCTGTATATATATATATAGACAGGGTTGTCCGGCCAAACGTACGGAGGCCCCTAAGCTGACCCCCGAACGTTCGGGCGTTCAGGTCCCCGTACAGGGTCCGAACTCCAAGGGGTTCGGACCCCGCAAAAAACTATTTTGGTACCTAAAAATTATTATATATTTCTGATTGTTTTTTTGCGAGTTCTCTGTTATGTAAACTATCTGTCTCTTAATTTTGAATTCATTCTGTGGAGTTAAACAATAATGAAAAATCGGCAAAGATGGTCGTGTCAAAACTTGCTTTTCGACTTGCTAATTTGTTCTTTTTCTCTTTTCACTTTTTGTTTTCCCTTTATTTCGAGGCTTGAAAAAAAATTATATTTTTTCAAACTTTATTTGTAGGTTCTCTATTATGTAAGATACATATATATAAAATTTCATGGCATTTGACAGAGCCAAAAAAAAATGAAAAATTGCCAAAGATGGCGGTGTCAAAAACTTGCTCGCCCATGCAATAATTTCATTCTCGTTTTATTTTTTCTGATTTTTATTAATATTATTTATTTTTCATATTTGATTTTTATTTCAAATTTGGTAAGGAATTTGGACGTACTGTTGAGGCAAATGTTGTTTACTTTATTCTTCTGCATGACATATATATTTTTCAAAAGTTTTGGAAACTTTTGTTTTGTTTTTTTGTTTTGTTTTTTTTGTTCCGCGTTCGGCCGAACGTCCGAACGCGTCGAGAGGGGGTCCCAAACGTTTGGGCGTCGGGTTCGGGTGTTCGGCCGGTCCTGGACGCCAGCAACACTGTATTTATATATATAATATTTTTAAATTTTACTTTTTATTCTTAATTTGGTAAAGAATTTCGATGTCACTCTGAGACAAAAGTTGTTCAGTTTATTTTTTTGCATAAATGATTTTTTTTTTCCTTTTTTTATTTTTTTTTTCTTGGCCCTGGTCCTTGCAGGGGCTGGCCATCCGGGACCCGAGCGGCCCGGCTGGTAGCTTAGCTGTAGATACAGTGATAATGATAGAAAAGTGTGTTTTGGTGAAGATTGTGTTTTTCAATATTATAAAACTGGTTGGAAAAAAAAAAAAAAAAAAACCAGTTTTTGTTGATGTACATATGAATGTGAGTTCGTCATCTCCTTTTGCTGAACTGAGTTTGATATCATATTAAATCAACTTATCCAGGGTTTTCTTTCGTTGGTGCAATCTTTTATTTTGCAGGACTGGAAGTAGGGAAGCTCATCACTAACTCAAGTCGGACAATAGTATATTGAGCCTCATTTTATGATCTAACTATTGTCTCAAGTGTCATTCAGTCTAAGACAATGCTGTAACAACCATCTTTGATTCAGTAAATCTTTGTTCTCTCTTTTGAATGATTTGCTTATGTGTCGATGCTGCAAACAGCTTTATTTTTTTTGTTAGATGAATGATACTTCTTTGCTCATCGTAGTTGCTTTGAGACATTTTGCTTGTGCTTTCGAAAATGAACGAGAAAGGGAGTTGTGCAGCATCAAGTCAAAATGATTTGGATCATGCACCCCATGACAATTAGATTGGGCAGACCGATGTCCTTACCGACTCAACTAATAAAAACAACTCGTCTTCCAATCTTGAGCTGTCAACATTGAAAAAAAAGATTGAGAACAGATTGAGGAAAGGAGGGGATGCTCGTAATTACATTCTCAAGGAAGAGAAAGTGAGCAGAGCACATTGTTCGAAAAGGTTTGCTCATGTTTACGCACGTAATGGGGCACCTTTGAAGATGCACGGCAATGGGTATGTAGGTTGTAGGAAGTGCTTTACCGTATATGCATTTACGACAGCCAACGGGATAAGCTCTTTGAATAACCACAAGTGCCGAGTAGAAAACACAGATGCAGGGGCCATGCGCCTTTTCGCAACGACCGTGGAACCCACAACCGCACAAAAAAGAAAAGTAACCAAAGTCGTTGCTGCAATGTGTTGTGATGATCTCACACCTTTCTCCATGGTCTGTGATTCTGGATTTCAGAGTGTTGCTCAAACAATTCTTGATATAGGTGTTGCCAGCAGTAGAGGGATGAAGGCAGATAAATTGTTGCCAGCGGCTAATATTGTGAAAAATGAGATAATGACATCCGTTGTAGCAATTAGGAAGCTTGTCAAAGAGATCGTCCTGGATCATTTTGAGGACAGGGTCTGGGCTCTTTGGACAGATTCAATGAGAAAGAATTCGTTCATTTCCGTCACTATTCATTTGATTGATAAGAGTTTTGCACTGCATGAAAGAACTCTTCAAGTGAAAGCATTTTATGACGAGTCGCACAGAGCCCTTCTTGTTTTGAAAGCATTTCGGCAATGTCTTGCAGAATTTGGTTGCAACGACCCTCAGATATGCTATGTTTGCTCAGACAGCGATTCTAATATGTCTGGGGTTGAGGGTATTAGAAGTGTCTACAGCTGGCATCGTTGCGCTGATCACAAGATAGCCACCATCTTCACGACTGTGCTGAACAAAACCACCACTACGAGCAGCGGGGTCAAATCTGCTCCTTTCTACAGGTTTCATGATTGTGCCCCAGATGTTTTCGATCTCATTGACAGTTGCAAAGATCTCGTGCGTTTTTTCAAACAAGCGAATTTGCAAAACTGTCTGTATACAACTCTAAAGCAAGAGAACATTACAAGGTGGAACTCACTGTTGAAGTTGTTGAATAGTGTAATGGCGAATTATGATGAAGTGAGCAATGTTCTTCGGAACAGGTCAGGCAATAAGAAGTATCTCATAGATAAGATTGATCGTGATCTTTTGATTGAGTTATCTCGTTTTCTCACCCATTTCAGGAAGCAACTATGAAACTAGAAAAGTTTCTTAAACCAATACTTCATCTAGTTACTTTCGAACGGCAGGCCCTGGTGGAACACTATGCAATCCACACAGAAGATCACATGAGTCTTGATGATAAGGAGAATGAAATCAATAGCCCTGCCGACTCAGAGCAAATGAAAGAAGTAAAGAAGTTGATCAAAGAGACGTTGGAAGACAAGTGAAAGTTAGAGGATTTGCATATCGTTGCAGCGTTGCTGGATCCTTGCCAAAAGGACCGATTGGAGTTGTTTGATGTACCATTTGTCCAAGTGAGGAAGGGGAAATCCCGTCTGAAGGAAATCATGCAGCAAGTTGGGGAGGGAAGTTTTGAAGACCCGAGTTGTCCGAAACAAGAGAAGTTGAACCTCGAAGTGAATGACCACACAAAAGAAGACGACCTTTGCCTGGAATGCTCGCTATGTTAAGATCGGATGAAGAAGATGATGTTCCTAATCATCCAGTTGATGTTGTTGACACTTTGAACGAGCGGATTGAGAAAGAAGTGGAAGTTTACTTCAATTTGAAATTAACTAAGGACGAAAAACGGACATTCAACATCTTGCCTTGGTGGAAGGAAAAGGGCACTGCAGTGAAAACTGCAGAGAAACAACTGTTGCTGCCCCCTTTGCCAATCATGGCGCGTGCAGCCCGCTCCGTTCTCTCTGTGCCGGCCTCAAGTTCAATGAGCGAGTGCAACTTTTTCGATGCTGGAAACACCATCACAAAAAAGAGGAATGACCTCAATCCTTCGATCATCAATGACGTTATTAGTTAGAAATTAGTACTTTCAGGAACCTAGCAATATCTGATTATTGTGGCTGCAGTACTAGTTCGGTCCAGTTGATGCTACTTCCGTAGTTGCTATCACTGTTTCCTGATTATTTTTCATTATCATACTATTGTAATTTGGATTTGTGAATGCACCTTTCATCATCACTTTTGAAATATTATGATTATCAGTTCTCTTTCAATATGTTGTTGGTTTTTGCAATTTGTGTGTGGAACTTCATTGAAAATTTTCCCAATTGCGAACTGTAGATATGAGTGGAGCCTTCCTTTCGCATGTTTGCAATCGCATGATGGATGTCTTCCTTGAATTAATAAAAAAAAAGAGCCATATAGAACTTTCACATAAAACAAAGCCTCATGGCTATCCAGGGTCACCGTGGGTCTGGGCGGCCGAGGTGGTGTAACATTGGGTCCTGGTCCAGCTTTCATGGTCCTGGCCGGGCCGGGTGCAATTCGAAAAATCTGCAAAAAAATACTATACGGTTTGGACAGCTGGCCAGATTGTTTTTTTGTAGTCGGGGCTGCGTACAGTTGTAGGCTCTTTTGCTAACCAAAGTTGGGCTGGATCCAGTTTGCAACATTTGCAAAGATTGCGAGCTCTGCTGTGTTGGCAAGGCATTGCCCGCCTCATCACACGTGATTCGCACCGACACGCGTTCCTCTCGCCTTAACTTCCCGCCCGCAGAAGTCAAGTCTACGTCAGCCTCTCAAGCATATTCGTTGTACTTGTCGCTACACCGTCTCTCTCTCTCTCTCTCTTGTATCATGATCTCGGTCCGTTTTCCCGTCATCGTGAGAGACCCTCCCCGTGACCGCCTAGCAGCCTCAATCTTTTCACTGGGCAGAGCTCGCATCTGGGCCATTCTCTACCAACTCGGTTGGCGGGTGCTCTCTCCTCCACTGCTCAACCCGTGCCAGGACTGGGTCTGGGCGTCACTTGCTTCGGACTCAGCCTCTGAGTCTCGGTCCAGCTCTTGTTGCTCCCGCTCGGTAGTACTCGTAGAGGTCTCTTCCTCGTGAGAAGTAACAGTAACTCTTAGCGCAACAGTCACTCCATCCCTCTTGCACCTCCGCTCGTCTCAGTCGCGAGCCTCTGTGACTACCCCTTGCACTTTTTCATCCTCCCTCATCTTCTATTCTTTCCCTCCGTAGATGTTTATCTTTAGTCTCCCTAGCCCGTCACTTTTACTGTAGCTCAGGCACGCGTCCACAGTAGCCCCTTCTTCGCGCATCGGTTCCCAGCTCCAGTAGAATCTTAGATGGCCTGGCCTATAGCCAAAGAGGCCATTGCTACGCGCCATAGTCGCACTATTGACAGGTTCTGCACAGCGTTAGGCTGGCCGCCCAAAGTAGCACTCTCAAAGGCCTATGCTGCTGATAGTACCGTCAAGCAAATAGCCGCGAGCAGCGTTCTGACTCTCAGAGTGGAGGCCGCGTCAGGCATCCAGCAGTGATGTGCACTCCATACATTCGTAGGGGGACTCAAGAACAACCTCCCTTTTATAGAGCATAGATGTGCCGCGATCCCCGTGCACTAATGAGAACTCAGATAATGGTTTGGAATTCCAAAATTAGTAAAATACGAAAATTAAATAATTTAAAAAACATAGGAAAAATGAAGCTCAAGGTTATGACACGAGTAGAGCTCTCGCAGCGTTACCATCGCCCCCTCACCCCTGCGATGTGACTACAGGTTCAGCATGGTGGTCCCATAACGGGACACCGATGGGCGCCCCTCCCTCTTTAAAACAGTCTGTTGATCTACTGTCCTCGGGTGCCCATGTCCGATGGTAAGGAGGGGGCTTAGGACCCTCCACGGGTGGTGATAGGCCTCCTACCAATGCGGCCACGGGTTGCCCCTGTTTCGGGGTCCCATCATGCAACACTTCGCAGGACAAATTATTCAGGCCGGGGTAACTCGAAGGCCAGACCCGTTTAGGCCTTCACACGGTGATCACGGTTCAGAAATGAACAGTTGGCCTCTCCAGCGAAGTGAAGGACCGAGAGAAAAAACTACGTTTGGGAAGTCAGTAAAAATTAATAATAGCAATAATAATAATAGTAAAAGAAGGAAACACAATTATACAGTGACCAAATATCGCTGGATTATCCCAAATTAAAACAAGGGCCCAGATTTGGGTGCAATTCCGACGCTTAGCTTTCTTCTCACTTTTGTATATTTTGTTTTCCTTTACTTCTTTCGTTTGGCTTTTTCTTTTTGACAGTGACTTGTCCCGTGCACCTAACCCATAACCTGGCAGAAGGGCACTCGGCGCGCAGCAGAAAAGACCATGCCCGTTGTCGGGCGGCTCCGATACTACGCCGCCCTTTAGTTCCTTTCCGAGGGCACGTGACGAGACCTTCACTCAACGGTATTCTACCTGGCCGGGCTTCATCAACTGTGAGGCGGGCCCACGCTGGGACCGACCAGGCTGACGGCATTTAGCTACCATGCGGCGGGACGACACGCCGGACAACGGCACGGCGATATCATTGCTCGACGTCATTTTACGTGACCGGGACACACCGACCATGAAGCGGACCGACACTGCGAACAAGAGGCCTACTTTATCCGGTCGGGACTCACCGACCATGGCCCGGGCCGACACCATGGGCAAGGGGCCCATGGGACCAGTCGAGTTCTCTTCCGAAGGGGCGGTCCCACTGGGACGCGGGGACCACTTAGACCCAACTGAGTGATGGGACCAACTTCCACCTTCGGGCTCCGCCTGATTTTCCCTAAGGGCGGTACCGCCACTGCGTGGGGACCGCATAGGCCCGGGCAGGTCTGGGACAGCTGCGGTACAACGGCGCTGCAAAGGGCCCAGTTCCCGATGAGTAGGCCTTTTCACCGGGACCCTTTCGGGGGCCCAATCAGGCCTGGGCTCAACACCGGTATCGAGGCGCTGCAAGTGACTTGGCAGCCTCGGTGCACTCGAAGCGCGGGCACACACTGGTGGGAAGGGCCCGGCAGGGTACTTAAGCCGAACCGGGCCCAAGAGTGGGGCATTCTTCGCTGGGAGGAACAGAGGCGCACGGGTCCTCAGGCGCACAGAGTAGAAGACACAAAGGAGGGACACGGACGAGAACTTCAGGCGCACGAGCCACCGGAGGAGGGAGGCATTGGTGACAGGCGCGCCAGGCATCCGCGCATCGGAGCGCACACAGGACAAGAGCACGCGTGCTATCGCGCGCAAGCGGTGAGCTACGTACGAGAGCGCACGCGCTATCGTGCACAAGGGAGGAACTGCCTACGGGATAGCCGCCAGCGGGGAAGAACAGCGCGACCGCTTGCGCGTTGACGGGAACGCGCGCACACTTGCGCTCGCACGCTTGCGCATTTCCGCGCTCACACACGCGCACACTTGCGCACACAACCAGTGCACACTCGCGCGCCCACACTCACACACTCGTGCACTTCCCGCGTGCACATGCACGCACACTAGCGCACACCATCCGTGCACACTCGCGCATAACCCGCGCACACTCGCGCGCGCACTCACTCACTCGCGCACTTCCCGCGTGCACACGCGCGCACACTTGCGCACACGATCCGTGCACACTCGCGCACAACCGCGCACACCTCTGCGCGCCTGCGCAACGAGAGAGGGCGCACATGCGCACACCTCCGCGCGCCTGCGGTGGATCGCCGGGCGCATTTGTCCACAACCGCGCGCGTTTACCCACACCAGCGCACACTTGCACACACGCGCGCGCAGACTATCAGGGAGGTGGAGAGCGCCTGCACATGTGCACCTCACATCTGCTGGAATGGGTAGAGACACCGTGCGCTACAGCGCGCATGTCCGCACCCCCTGCGGGGAGGGGAACCGCGGGAGCACCGTGGGCTAACGCGCCCATACCCGTACTCGAGAAACCGCGCTGCGCATCCATGGGAATCGGGAGGCTCCACGCTTCACTCCGTGAACCGGGTCTTCGGGCGCTGCCCGAGGTTAGCCAAGATTGCGCCTTTTTGGTGCAGTACGGGCAGCGAGTGGGACGACACCTTTGGATCCGGTATTGGATACGAACGGACAGTTGCCCGACGAACACTTGCCGAGCGGACACTTACCGACCGGGCACTTACCAGGGCGGACACTTACTTGCCGAACACTTAACGATCGGGGACTTACCGAGCGGACACCACACCGGACGGGCATTTTACCGAGTGGGTACTTTGCCGTGCGAACCATTTACTGAGCGGACACCATTACCGGACAGGCATTTTACCGAGTGGGTACTTTGTCATGCGAACCATTTACCGAACGGACACCATTACCGGGCGGATACTTTACCGAGCGTGTACTTTCGCGTGCGAACCATTTACCGAGCGGACACCATTACCGGGCAGGTACTTTACAGAGCGTGTACTTTGCCGCGCGAACCCTTTACCGAGCGGACACCATTACCAGACGGGCACTTTACCGAGCGGGTACTTTGCCGTGTGAACTCTTTACCGAGCGACCATTTTACCGAGTGGTCACCTTCACCGAACGGACGTTTTAACGAACGGTCACTTTACCGAGTGTCACTCTTGCCGAAAGGACATTTCATCGAGCAGACACTTTGCCGAAGAAGACACGTCACCTAGCGGGCATTTTACCGAGCGGTGTTTTCACCGAGCGGGTACCTTGTCGAGAGGGCACTATCTCGAAGTGGTACTTTCGTGAAGCGGGCTTTCTGAAGGGGTACTTTCGTGAAGTGGCCTTTCCGAAGGGGTACGTCCGAAGAGGGCTTCTCGAGCGGGTACTTTCATGAAGCGGGCTTTCCGAAGGGGTACTTTCGTGAAGTGGGTTTTCCGAAGGGGTACGTCCGAAGGGGGCTTCTCGAGCGGGTGCTTTCGTGAAGAAGGCTTCCCGAAGGGGAACTTTCGTGGAGTGGGCTTTCCGAAGGGGTACATCCGAACTATGGTAACGGTGGATCTAGAGCTTTGGCCCCGATGGGCGAGGGAGGCTACATCCGACACTGAGAGTTCGAGCACTGTTCTTTCGGACCGACGGGCGCGTTATAGGCGCCACCCAATCGGGAGGAGGATTAGGCGACGTTTGTTGATTAGGTCTGTAGGGACTCAGACGGACTTTTTAGACACAAGGGCGAGGTGTACGGCTGAGGCCGGAACGAGTGTTTCACATCCCATTGTTTTGGACTGAATGCAACTACTTCTTTTATTTCTGCCAGACAGTGTTTTCATGAGTTTCTTCTTGCATTGGTCACGGTCGGCTACGGTACTTGTTTTCATGGATGTGGACTGACATGTTTTGTGCAGGTTACAGGAGCCCCGACCGACCCTCCCGCGGGTGACAGACGCGGCGCGAGGCATAGGGTTCGGACGGCGTGCCGGCAGACCCCTTCTACCAGTCGACAGTGGCGCCGTTGCCGGGGAAGGCTGCCTCTCGGGACTTCGGTCCGCCTGTAACCGTGAGGTGAGAGGATCATGACAGGGATATGACTGGAACAGGGCAGACGAGAGGAGGCTAGTCAGGTGGTCAAGTGATCGGAATGCACAGGTGAGATGTTGGACAGTGCGAGCACGAGCGGGCAGAAGACATCCCCATCGAATCATGATCGACGTCCTCTGGTGAGATTGTGATTTCCGCATCTTGTGATTTTGCTGATTCCTGCTTTTCTCTCGTCTTTCATGAATTTCATTCCTGTTGCTTTCCTTGTGATCGAGCGATGTTATTCTGATTTTCCCTACCCTTTGGTCAGTCCAACCAGATATTGATTCTAAGAGAGAGAATCGTGAGCAGGGGATGACTTGAAGGGACTGAAGGGGAGGGGAGAAGTGCCCCGGATTGCAAGGAGTTGGGCAGGGACTAGACAGGCTAGTCGATTCTGATGGAAAGCAGGGGGGATTGATTCACAGCACGAGTCGGGATTTGAGACCATGCCTGAGGTGGGCCGAGTAGAGGCATAGATAGGAGTTGAGGATGCACAAGTGAGACACCGCCTCCCTATTCGCGTGTGGCTTCGGTCCACCCTTGAGCACATGAGTTGGCCATCTCGTGCTCAGGCCGCAACAGGGAAGGTAGGCCAGCGATGATGGCATATTGATCCGACCTCCTTCTTGACACGAGGGTAGGGAGAGATACGCCAGAGGGCGGTTCTCTTCTAGGCCTATTGACGTCTTGAAGGGATACAAGGGTGATCAGAGGAGGCCTGTCGTGGGGGTCTGTGAGCTCAACAGTCTGAGAGTGGCACAGGGAGTGATATACTGAGAGAGAACTGTTTTATTTTGATTAGGAATGGTCTACGTCGAATCGGAGTCACAAGTGCATCTTGTCGAGCGGGACGGTCCTTATGATGTCATCAGTCTTCCGGTAGAAGGATCAATCAAGTATAGACCGTCTGAGCAGCGAGGTCTAGTAATACGCGAAGGCGTCTTCCTGTGGGTGAGAATTGAGGCGGAGCCTAGAGTGTGGGTTAAAAGGGACAGGGGTAGCGAACCTCTTCGCGCGGAAGTGAACGTTAGATTGTATCTGTCAGAGGAGGAGTGGAGGTATCTAGTGATAGAGACTGCCTGTCGTTGTCACACTCTCTTATGCCTGACGTCGTTAGCACGTAGATTTGGTGCGAGAGTGTTTAGCGAGTTTGTTGAGAGGAGCGGAGCCGACTCGGTAGCCTTCTACACAGTGCGGTTTGCTTACGACTGGGAGCTTCCTAGAGCTACGTCTATGAGAGCAGAGATCGTTCCTAGATTCCTCACGGGAGTAGTCTTTGACGACGAGGAGAGACACCAGAGACTACTCGCTGTAGTGCAGAGGGCAACACGGTTTAGGACAACTGCTGTCGAGCTAGTTTGGTTACTTACTTACTGTCTAGACAAAGCGATTCCCACACGAAGACAATTGCGCAGAATCGTGTTCAAAGTGAGAGACGAAGTAAGGAGAGCTGATGCAAGTGGCGAGATAGACAGGGCCAGGATTTTGGATGGGACTTCTGAGGAAGTCTAGATGCCTCGCAGCGAGATAGAGCACCAGGTGGAGTTGAGGTAATTCACATACAGAGAGCCCGAATTTATAGACGAAGACTGGGTGGAGCTCACGCTACCGAGCAGATTAACTTTGGTACCCAACAGAGGGGAGACAGACGGGACCTAGAGGTCGATATTATTAAGGTCAGGGGTTTGACTGTTGGTAGTGTCTCATACTGGATTCGACCGAGATAGTAGAGGGAGGGTCGTTCCGACTTCGATAGAGTTGTCAGTGAACAGCTTCCTTTACTATCAGGCTATAGTACTCGCAGACGTTATACGAAGAGCGGTAGAGCAGGGCTACTACACTGCTTTGGTGAACATCGAGTTAAGAGAGAAGGTTTATATACTGGTAGTCAGGTTTGAGGAGACCGGAGAGTACGATATTGGGTTCTACAGCAAGAAGGAAAAGGAATTAACTTATGCATCTGGGGTTGTCGGCACTGGGCTGAAAGTATAGTCTGGGAGTATAGGAAGAAATTAGAAAGGAAAGGGAAGAAGGTGATAAAGTGGGAGCATGGGCCCAAGGTCAGGGAGTACGACGACTTCCCTAGACCTCCGGTTCCAAACAGCTACGTCGACGGTAGTAACTGGGAACCTTTAATTAACATGGTGCTTAGGGCAAGAAGTTGGACTTCAAAGAGAAATTAGAAGAAGGCCTAGGAGAAATTGTTGGTTATTGTGATGCCTGGGGCGAGATGCTTGGACATCAGGCGATGAAAAGGCGGAAAGAGGTAACGGAAGAAGAGAAAGAGAAGTGGGAGTGCAAGGTCATTTCTGAAAACCGACCCTCACCCGTGCGATTCCTGGCAGTGTGTCTGGCCCTGAGTACATTTGGAAGAAAGGAGGAGTTTCTGTATGAGGTAAAAACTTATGAGATGGTAGACAGTGCATGGGAATTAAACCGCCTCTATATTACGACCCGCAATTTCCTAGGGACCAAAGTAAGGGACGTTGGCGTTTACTTACCCATAGAAAGGGAAGCGGATCTTGTGTACGAGCGTTGCTGGGAGAGAGCAAGAGAAGTGGTAGAAGGCGAGGTAGACAGGCTCCTTTCTTTGGGACAAGAGGTCACTTGGAGTACCAAAATTAGGACCTTCGAAGGTCTACCAAAGCCGGGAATTCCTCATGACGCATTGGCAGGGATTGGTCAAGGTTTAATAATTGAATTCATAACTCAGCACCACATCCTGGAGGGCCAGAGGAAACAGAAATAGCCAGCTGAACCCAAGTGGACCTGTGCGAAACAGGGTAAGGAGAACTCTACCTCGACACTAGCCTTTTCAGAATAGAAGGTGAACATGACATAAGAGATGATAGAGGCAGGTTGATATGAGCTTTGAGACCCTTGAAGGATTAAAACCGGAAAGACGATGACAGAGGGCGTTGTCAAGACTAAGTGTAAGATTAGAAGTAATGCCAGGAGATGTGACGGAAGATGAGGAGGTCTAGAAAACTAACTAAGGATGAATCGAGGAAGTTGGTCCATTCCCTTAACTCTATATCAAAGAGAGTTGTGATCCCCTATGAGATCGTAAGATATGAAGGTCTAAAGAGTCAAGGGTGGGGGCTTGATGGTATGTATGTTTTCACTTACTACTTTATCGAGCTTGATGAGTATGACGTTGGGATATACGTGTCACAACATAGGTTTAAAGAAGACGAAAAAAGACGTTGTACGCAACGGGCGTCGAACATAGTGCATGACGAGAAAAGAAGATTCCAACGACGTCGGACAAATTTATCCTAGAGTACCTACGTTAGGCCCTTTATTAGAATACCGTCACCACCTGTTGAAGGGCTTACGTTCGCTAACAATGATTGGTCAACCGTAATAGACCTCGTATGGAAGGTTAAGAGGGTGCAAAACGAACTCAACGATGTCGGAAGCGGTAACTGATGAAGAGGAAGTGAATTGGGTATCTTTCGCAGGGACTATAACTTCGATTATACGGATTCGAACCTCTAGAGCATTAGACACACTAGATTGCCGACGATTGGCACAAGAAGCTATAGAGTGCGAAAGACCAAGGGCACTAGCACAAGTTAGAACAGAGAGTCGCATAGCCTACAGTGTGATGATCTGGGCCGAGGGATGGATAAAGTGCGCGATAGAGAAGGACGAGAAAATCCGCGAAGCACGAACACGCGCGTAAGGGGAAGAGATGCAAAAATTGATGTCATCCTAGAGGTATACTTAGACCCAATTGAGAGGAAGGTCGAAGAGTCGCTAGCGAAATACCAAGAATGGTGTGGCTCTACGGACGAAGCCGGCTTAAATAGACTGGAAAAAAACGTCGAACGTCTTGTCGCGATCTATAGAGAGGAAAGGGAGAACATTATAGGATGGCGAAATGATTTCATTGCCAGACTCCTGAAGCAAGACCAACAGGAAACTAACAAACAAAGGAATGACTAATGTCGAACCTAGAAAGCAAAAATTTAGTATCTCAGGCAGAGCAGAAAGAGAAGGGTCCTTAGTACCAGTCCTAGTGGAAGCAGTACATAATGAGCAATTAACTTAAGACGAGGAAACCGAGTGCGTCACAAAAGCAGTAATAGAAGTCAGGAAGTGTGCCGTATGGAAAGCTGCAGGAGAGCTCTTTCTAGTAAGAATATAAATCCTCACAGTCAACCCTAGTGGACAAACAATCCCACGCATCTAGAGAGAGACGATAGCCACATCCGTAGAAAAATTGAGAGAGGACGCTCGATCTCTAGGAGAACTCGCCAACGTAATAGTTGATGGGATATCCTTAAATACGGTGGAGGCAAACTCACGCTACCTACAAACCGCTTTAGCTACCGTTTTAGTCGTCAAAGCTGAAGGAAAAAACGAGGACTTCAACACATTGCAAGAGTTACTAGAAGAATCGACGGAAAGAGTTAAAGTCGCCTTGGATCAACTTCTACAAGAGTGAGGGAAAAATATGGATGCGGAAGGAGTCTATCTATCCTCGATAGGCGGCGAAGTCAAAATACAAGAATCAAGGACGAGTACCCCAGTTAGGAAAATGACAACTGATGTCACAAAGGACGCCGAAAAATTGAGGAAGACCCTAAAAGAGTTAGAAACTACAGTCACAGAACTCGAGGAACGCACTTCCA
>BFEA01000456.1:149113-163095 GCA_003427395.1 Chara braunii
AGGTAGGGTGTGAGTTCGACAGGAGAGGCAGGCTAATAGAAGAATCCCTGGAATTAGCGGTCAGAGGCTTCCTCTACTATCAGTCTTCCGTACTAGCGGACATAGTTTTCCAAGCCGTAGAACGAAGTCGCTGGGATCAGGTCTTAGGGGTAATTCCGAGTCTCGACTCTCATACTTGGGCAGACGAGGTAACAACGTGAGGCATACTGCAGGAAGTGGTAGACAAGCTAAGGGGGGAAGAACGCTGCTACGACAAAGACTATAGGTCGGTAGTGGTCTCGCTTCGACTGGCTAGAGAAGGTTTTTTGCCCCAACCCAAACAAGCTTTGAGGCTGCCCGTCCCGGGTTTCGTCTTGGAAGACTTTCTAGGGGGACTTGGCCGCCTTATTGAGGTCTACCGAGCTTTCCTCGAGATTAGAAACCTTTTGAGGAGCAGTGACGAAGATCACGTCTACTACACGCTCTGGAAGGAAGGGCCCAGGTTCGGGGAGTCGGCTTTGGAATTGGTAGAGCTAATTAGAGCTATTTCACCTAGAGGTCTCAGAGAGGCACCGAGGTTTGATCAACCGGTCGAGTTCTGGACCGCTTTGGATAGAGCCCTGAGGGAGCCACCGAGCCACCTAGCTGGTATAGCCGAGTTATACGGGACTTTTGGATACGACTCGTCGGTCAGGGAAGACTCACTCATTGGATTCTTCGAACTCCGGACATACTACGAAGGGACAGAGGCAGTAAACGACGAGGACATAGAGTACGGGGAAGAAGATTGGGATCTAGCCGAGTGGGAACGATTAAGGGGCGACGACCGTGAAGAGTGGGAAGACCCCGCAGATTTTCCTGAGGAAAGGGTGGGGTACTTCAGGAGCGCTACCGAAATAGAAAGGGTGGGGACGATGGCCATGACTGGGGATCCGGATGAGCCTAGAGTGACTTCGGCGAATGGAAAATGTCAGGTTATTGCCCTAGGGTCACAGCGGCCCTAGACGCCTTAGTCCCTATTACTAGCGGAGGGGCGTTTCCTTACAAAATAGAAAATTGTATATCGCTGGAGGAACGCCACGCTCCTGGGAAAGTCCATGTCCTTGTGGCAAAACACCTTGATACAGGGGAATACGACATTAGGCCCTATATACCCCTATTGAGAGAGAGGGGAACTGAACGAGAGTCGCTTAGAAACTGGATTAAAACCGTCATCAGCCAGGAAAGGAAGGAATTAGAAAGGAGAGGGGAGAAAGTAATCAGTGACTCATCGCCGGTTCTATTCCATGGGGTTCCAGAACCTAGTCTACCTAACAGTTTCACTGACGGCAAGAACTGGGAGCCTTTAATTAATATGGCGCTCAGAGCAAGGAGTTGGGGTCAGTAGGATGCCGAGTCTTAGGGAGCGATTCTCCTTCAGGGCTATCGTGGAAGAGGGAATGGTAAAAGTTGAGGGCACCCTCCGAATTCCTGATGTAGATCTCTTTGGGTTTGAAGAGCTTGAACTCATACAACCTTATTTGGATCGTATGAGGGAGTCGACTTTGAGGGTAGTTACCAACCAAACTGAGATCAGTTATCTATTGAAGGTGAAAAGACTAGGGACCTCTGGGAGAAAATACTATCGTCTGGTTAGGGAACGAGCCCGGTTGTGTTAGGCGAGCGTGGCAAAAGAATGCTGGGTCATGAACGAGTAAGGCATAAGAAGTCTGCAGACAAACTTGAAGAGTGGGATAATAAGATCATCGTTGGGAACCGACCGCCGCAAGAGAAGTTTGATGAGGTGTGTGCATCCTTGAGTACCCTAGGAAGAACGGAGGAGTTTCCGTATGAGGTGGAGACCTATGAGATGGTCGACAGTGCATGGGAACTGAGCCGCCTCTATGTTATGACCGCGCGCTTCCTAGGGACTGAGGTAAGAGACGTAGGCACTTACCTACCAACGAAAAGGTCGAAAGATTTAGTGTATGGACGTTGCTGGCAAAGAGCGAGAGAAGTGGTGGAGGACGAGAAGGATAGACTCCTTTCCTTAAAGAAAGAAGTCGCTTGGAGTACCGAAATCAGGATCTTTGAAGACTTGCCTAGGCCGCGGATTCCTTACGAAGCATTGACAGGGATCGGGCGAGGTTTAATAATTGATTTCATAAACCGGCACCATAACCCGAATGGCCAGAGGGAACGAGAATAGGCAACTTGGAGGGGATATATCAAGTGAACTAAGACAGCGTGATCATGATAGGTGGAAATCACAAGAGCTGCTCAGACTTTTGACGGAATGGACCCAGGAGGACTTGCGTACTCTAGGCACGACGATCTGTAGGAGAGTTCGATCAAATGAAACAGGGTTGATAGAGATTAAGAGGGGAGCCTCTTGCCTATGAGATCAAGAAGGGGAACTCTACCTTGACACAGGCCTGTTCGGAATAGAAGGTAAACACGAGATAAGAGATGATAGAGGAAGATTGATTGGAATCATGAGAGCAGTGAAGGATTAGTACAAGGGAGACCAAGAAAGAGAATGCTTCCAAAACCAAGAGCAGGATTAGAAGCCATGCTAGCGGACTTGACAGGATGAGGAGGTGTAGGAAACTAGACGAGGGGAAGTCGAGGAAGTTGGTCCGTTCCCTTAACTCTATATCGAAGAGAGCAGTGATCCCATATGAGATCGTGAGATACGAAGGTCTAAAGAATCAAGGATGGGGGATTGATGGTATGTATGTCATCACCTACTACTTCATCAACCTTGATGAGTATGATGTGGGAATATACGTGCCGCAACATAGGTTTAAGGAAGACGAAAAAGGTCGTTGTTGACAACGGACCTCGAACATAGTGCATGACGAGAAGAGAAGACTCCAACAATTAAGGACGAATTTCTCGTGGAGTACCTACGTTAGGCCTTTCATTGGAATACCGTCGCCGCCACTTGAAGAGCTTACACTCGCTAACAATGAATGGTCGACCGTAATAGACCTCGTATGGAAGGTGAAGAGGACACAAGACAAACTCAAAAATGCCGGGAGCGGTAACTGATAAGGAGGAAATGAATCGGGTATCCTTTGCAGGGATTATAACTTCCATTATTAGGATCCGAATCTCTAGAGCATTAAACACATTAGATTGCCGAAGATTGGCACAAGAAGCTATAGAGCGTGAAAGACCAAGGACACTAGCACAAGTTAGAACAGAGAATCACATAGCTTACAGTGTGATGATCTGGGCCGAGGGATGAATGAAGTGCGAGATAGACAAGAAAGAGACAATCCGAGAAGCACGAACACAAGTGTAAGGGGAAGAGATCCAAAAATTGATGCTATCCTAGAAGTATACTTAGACCCAATTGAGAGGAAGGTTGAAGAGTCGGTAGCAAAATACCACGAATGACGCGGCTCTACGGACGAAGCCGACTTAAATAGACTGGAAAAACGCGTCGAACGACTTGTCACAATCTATAGAGAGGAAAGAGATAACATTATAGGATGGCGAAATGATTTCATTGCCAGACTCCTGAACCAAGACCAAGAAGAAACTAACAAACAAAGGAATGGCTAATGTCGAACCTAGAAGGCAAAAATTTAGTATCTCAGGCAGAGCAGAAAGAGAAGGGTCCTTAGTACAAGTCCTAGTGAAAGCACTACATAATGAGCAATTAAACCATGGAGAGGAAACCGAGTGTGCCACAAAAGCAGTAATGACAACTGATGTCACAAAGGACGCCGAAAAATTGAGGAAGACCCTAAAAGAGTTAGAAACTACAGTCACAGAACTCGAGGAACGCACTTCCAAGAGTGAAGGGTGGAGGAAAGACGTCCTAAACAGGAATAGAGTAGCCCGATTCTCGGATCCCGATACAAGGGAACCATATAGGGAAACCACGAGCCAACCTTACAGAATGGCATATGCACCTGACTCTTACGTATCCCCCTTCCAGGGTCTTCCTGGGAGCCCAAGCCTTCCAATTACAGGCACTATCCGAAATCCAGACAATCTTCATAGGAAGGAATGTTTCAGAATTCCTAAATGACTAGGAGGTACTGGGGATGCGAGTGGAATGGAGCGACCAGGAGATGATTATAAATCTACTCCACCACACAGCCCCAAAAATAGATCTCGAAGTGAGAGAAGTGATTCCCGACAGTTGGCATTGGCTAATATTCAGGGAAAGGATTACAAGAATCTTCGCATGTGATGAAACATCATATTCAATAGAAGATCTCAAATAAATGAGAAAACAGGAGGACGAGAGTCTAGTAGCTTTCGCAAGGAGATATGAGAAGGTTTCGAACCCCCTAGTAGAAGGCGGATTTATGGGCGAAATAGAAAGATGCGGAATATTCCTATGATTTATGTCTCGAGAAAAGCGAGAAAAGATTATGAGAGATCTTCCTTCTATGGTCACGTTTAGCCAAGTCAAAGCTTTAGCCCATGACACCGAAGGCCAAAGTGCGAAAGCATACCTCGCGAGGGTTTTTGACAACCTAGGAAAAGGAGTAACTACAGAAAAAGGGGGAGGAAAATCGCAATTCGAGGATAGGAGACTCAAAGTCGGAGGAAGGGACACCTACGCAAGCTCACCTAAAAGAGGGGACTCAACCGAAACCGAAGGCAAATGGAGGAAGGGAAATAGGAGCGGCTGGAAAAGAAACGACGCGGACTGAGGAACTTCCAAGTGGTCAAATACAAAGAATAACAGGTGGAAGCCAAAAGATGAGATAGAGGCAAAGAGACCAGACAAACGAGAAGAGGAGATGGCAAAGCAGATACAAGTACTAAAGACGACAGTAGAGAGACTGCAAAGTAACAACCAGAGAAAGGAGGAACCCCCTGTCCGGACCACGCGCGATAAAACCGACCCTAGCCCAAAGCGAACATGGAATGATAAAGCGTGTATATACTGCGGAGATGAAGACCACTGCAAAAGAGATTGCCAAACAATGTTAGATGCACTAAAAGAAGGAATCATTGAACTCGACGAGCGAAAGTACGTCATCAAGGCTAATGAAGACAAACCGGTACCCTTCCTACCCTCGATGAAGATTAATGTGGATATCCGAAGGAGAAGGATGAATGAAGCAAAGGGGAAACAATCCCAGGATCAATTACCATCCAAGGTCTCCCGAGTAACCTTCGAAGATCATTTCGACGAACCATCAGAAAGCCCAAGTATAAGAATTTCATCCGTTAAGTTTGAGGAGACGGAAAATAACAGAGAAGTCTACGTACGTACCCAAGGCATTGGAGAGGTCGGCGAGTCAAGCAACACGACGAAAGAGGATCAAGATCAACCTATGACAGATAACCAAATTGAGTCGCCCAAGTCACCACAATCCCCTAGAAAAAGAACAGCCAAAAAGTTTCACCTAAAAAGCTCGCTGGACGAAATCGATTTACGAGAACCTTTAAGAAGGGTCATGGATATGCCAATCCCTATCACCCTCAAGGAATTCATAGCAGGCTGTGGCCCGGCGAGGGATGAATTAATAGGCATGATGAAGAAAACTAAAGTACCAGTACTAGAGACAGCTTCTGGACAACAAAAGGACGAGGTAAAAACCTCAGTCCTAATGACACTAACCGAAGGAGATAAACGAGTACAAACCAGCGAAGGCAAAAACACCTACTTTTATGTCCTTGCCAGTGGAAAGCTCAACGTCACAGTCAATGGCATAGGGATGGAGGCTATAGTCGACGACGGATCCGAGTCTACCGTTTGTGAGGACAAGGTGGCCAGAAACCTTGGCTTAGAGGTAGACAAGAGTGTAGCTATGACCATGATATCCGCTAACAAACTCAAGCAACCTGCGCTCGGGGTATGCCACAAAGCCAAGATTGTGGTCGCTGGAGTGGAGGTCACTGTGCCTGTCTTTACACTTGAGAACTGTTCCTCAGAAATAATTATGGGCAGAACATGGCTGACACGGGTCAATGCCACCACCGAAAATAAGCAGGACGGAAGTCAGACGGTTACCATAGATGGACCTCAAGGTAGCAGGCTTACCTTGAAGACCGTGAACGAATTTGACGAACGTCATAAAATTTCATAGCAAAATAGAGGACGACTGAACATCAGAAGTTGCCAAATGATATCTGAAGACCTTGCACTAGGACCGCATAAAGTGAGAGGAAAAATGATTGACGTTAAGGACCTAGAAACTAAGTACGTGGTGGAGGAAAAATGATTGACGTTAAGGACCTTGCACTAGGACCGCATACAGTTGCCAAATGATATCTGAAGACCTTGCACTAGGACCGCATGAGAAAGAGGCCGATGACGAGGAATTCGGAGGATACATAAACCTTTCTTTTTTGGAGGAATTCCTTCACACGGCGGGGGAAAGAAGTACAAAACTGTAGCCCAAAAAGTCAAGCCAACCGCGGTCAGCCGTGATAGGACCGGGGAAATAGGGATCACTGAAGAAGAAATTACTCAGATGATCCGAGAACGAAAGACCACTGAAGGGCAGAGAATCACTGAGGACAGGTTAAAGGAAATCGATATAAGCGACAAAAACATAACGAAAAACTAGAGAGAACTCATAATAGAAACATTAAGAGCATGGGACAAGGCAGTAGCCTTTTGTGACGCAGAAAGAGGGCGAATAGATCCACAATATGTCTAACCTGCGAGAATCTATACAGTCCCTCATACTCCATGGAACGATGCGGGATGGAAGTGTGCGCAAAAGGAAAAGGAAATGATAGTAGACTTCCTCAAAGAGAAGATAAGGACATTCGTAGCAGAGCCCTGCGAAAGCGCCTACGCCAATCGGTGGTTCTTCATAAGGAAATCAAACGGAAAACTACGACGGATACAGGACTTACGAAAGACAAATAAGGTCACAGTAAGGGACGTTGGGTCCATTCCAAATGCGGATCTCCTATCGGAAGGCTCAGCCGGACGTTGAATTTATTCAGTCTGCGACTTTTTTTTGGGATATGATGAGATACCCCTAGATTACAGAGACCGACATCTAACTGCGATGCATACACCGTTAGGCTTACTTCAAATGATGGTGGTGCCGATGGGGTGGACTAACGATGTCGCAGTCTTTCAGAGAGCGATGGTCGCCGTTCTAGGGGAACTCACACCAAACTTGGTATAGGTTTTCCTGGATGATTTCCCGATCAAAGGACCATATGAGAAAGATGAGACAAAAATAAGACCAGGAGTGAGGAAATTCGTCGCCACCCATGCAGAGGATATCAAAAAAATACAAATCAAGTTAGAAGACGCGAACCTTACGATCAGTGGAACAAAAAGCAGATGGGCAGTATCCTCTATAAAGATATTAGGTTATATCTGCGACAAGGATGGCAAACTCCCAGACCCGGCGAAGCTAGAAAAACTTATTAACTGGCCGACTCCCCTCAGACATATTATTGACATAGGCCAGTTCTTAGGAGTCGCCGGATTCTGGAAGAATTTCATAAAAGGCTATGCTGCAAAGGCCGAACCCCTACGAAAACTCTTGCGCAAGGGAGTAGAATGGCAATGGACGAATGAACAGGAGGATACAGTAAGAACGTTAAAAGATGAGTTTAAGGAAGGAGGTCAAGTCCTTGGAGTATCCTACTTCGAAGACGAGGAAAATCGACCATTCGTGGTATGTACGGATGCGGGACCCGCCTCTATTGGTGGAGTCTTGGCTCAAAAGGATCAGGCCGGCAATGAGAAGCCTCTCAGATTTGAGAGTAAAACCTTAAATGCCACCGAAATGAACTACTCACAATTTAAGAAAGAAGTTCTAGGAGTGTTACATTGTTTAAATATTTTTCGACATTATATTTACGGATGAAGGTTCGTACTGCGGGTCGATCCGACGACAGTGGCAGCTGTCTTACAAAAAAACTTCTAATTGACAGATCCAACGGTCACCAGGTGGCTCATGCATATAAGGATGTTTGACTACGTAGTGGAGCGAATATCCGGAGCTAAGAACTCAGTTGCTGATGGTCTCTCGCGAATCCCACTAGAAGAGGGAGACCTAGGGTCGCCTAGTGGTATTGACAAATTTTTACAAATGGACATCATCTCCTTAAAAATAGAGCCTGCTGCAGGAGGAACTTCCTTATTTCTTGAGAACCTATACATTGGCAAGTATCATAAGATAGGGCGTTATCTTACAAGGGAAATCGAATTAGATGATAAGCTTAGGAAGGAAGCTCAACAGTATTGCCTCAAGGCGGGGCACCTCTTTAAGAGACCACCTAAAAACGGAATGCCAATAAAAGTGGTCTGTGATGAGGACGAGCACCGGGAGATAATAGCGGAACTTCACGATGGCATCGTCGGAGGACATAGAGGAGTAAAAGAAACTTTTGAAAAAATTAGGAACCTCTACTAGTGGGATGGGTTATATAAGGACGTAGAACAATACTGTCTGACATGCTCAGAATGCCAGAAGAGAGCGGTAGTCAAATATAAAGAACCCTTGTTTCCTTCCTATCCCACACCAGTAGGCCAGAAAGTGCACATAGACTTAGTCAAGATGCCCAAGGGAGAAGGAGGAATGAACTACATCATGGACATTAGAGACAACTTGACTGGATTCGTGGAGGCATGACCATTATGTCAAGAAACAGGTAAAGCAGTTAGTGGATATTTGACTCAATACATCACTTGGTATGGCTGCATAGGAAAGATCGTCATGGATAGAGGATCAAAATTTATGGCTAGGGAAGTCCAAGATTTGCTCCAGAGATCGGGAATACGAGTATCACTATCCACGACATATCATCCTCAAACTAATGCTCCTGTAGAAGAAGGGCACCAATCTCTAGTCAACGCACTCGCTAAATGGTGCGAAGGGAGGGGAAAAAACTGGCCGAAGTATCTAAGATTCATCGTCTGGGCAGACAACATTACGGTTCGCTCAACTACCGGATAACCGCCGTACACCCTATGGTTCGGACGACATTGTCTCGTACCTATAGAATTCCATATCGACTCTTGGCACACGATTGACTGGCAAGACATCTCGACTAGGGAGCGGTTGTTGGCCGCAAGAATCAAACAAATAGCTGAAACCCTTGAGACTAGCATCGCAGATAACATAGACAGGCTAAACATCCAGAGAGGAAAAGAGAAAGAAAGATGGGATAATAATCTTCGCGTCAGACAAGAAGGGATACGTACCGGGAGCCTAGTCCTGCTCTATGACTCCTCATTAGAGAGAACATGGACAGGGAAGCTAGCAAACAGATGGATGGGACCCTACAGAGTGGTTAAAAGACTAGAAGGCGGAGCCTACTTAATAGAGGAATTAGACGGCACAAGATGGAAGGAACCGGTGTCTGGAGCCCGCCTTAAAGTATGTAAAGACAGAAAAGAGGCTACCCCACATACGGAAAAAGTCAAGCACCACAATGAGGTACATAGGCAACTAGAAAAAGGTAAGAAGAAAGGTGAGCCCTTAGAAGAAACCACGGCACCAACCACCTCCAAAGTAGCGGAATCCTCCACACGATCTTCAAAACCAAGACAAGACAAACTTTTAGGGGTCCGACATATCCAAGGCAAACACACCAAGAGCACGAAGTCCGAGATCAAGAAGTTGGCGGCGACAAAAAAGAACAAGAAGAAAAAGGCTAAACAAGTCATCAGAAATGCCCTAACAATAGAAAAAACAAAAAACAACCACCGCCCACATGTTAGATGCACTCCAGCAGACAAACGCTTAGGCGTCAAAACGAAGGTCACTAAGAGAAAGTCAACCAAGAAGGAAAAACAAAAAAAAGGCATCCAGGCAGGAAAGAGAGGATGATCTTGGGTTGATGGGTAGAGATTAGGAGTCATCCATCTTTCGCAAATTTTCTTCCTTCAAATCCCAATATTCGCTCGCCGAGGACGTCGAGAATGGGGGGGGAGGGCTGGTGTCGGGCGGCTCCGATACTACGCCGCCCTTTACTGCCTTTCCAAGGGCACGTGACGAGACCTTCACTCGACGGTATTCTACCTGGCCGGGCTTCATCAACTGTGAGGCGGGCCCACGCTGGGACTGACCGGGCTGACGACATTTAGCTACCATGCAGCGGGACGACACACCGGAGAACGGAGCGGCGATATCATTGCTCGACGTCATTTTACGTGACTGGGACACACCGACCATGAAGCGGACCGACACTGCGAACAAAAGGCCTACTGTATCCAGCCGGGACTCACCGACCATGACCCGAACCGACACCACGGGCAAGGGGCCCATGGGACCAGTCGAGTTCTCTTCCGAAGGGGCGGTCCCGCTGGGACGCGGGGACCACTTAGACCCAACTAAGTGATGGCACCAACTTCCACCTTTGGGCCCCGCCTGATTTTTCCTAAGGGCAGTACCGCTGCTGAGTGGGGACAGCATAGGTCCGGGCAGGCCTGGGACAGGCTCAGGGACAGCTGCGGTACCAGGGCGCTGCAAAGGGCCCAGTTCCCGATGAGTATGCCTTTTCACCGGGACCCTTTCGGGGGCCCAATCAGGCCTGGGCACAACACCGGTACCGAGGCGCTGCAAGTGACTTGGCAGCCTCGGTGCACTCGAAGCGCGGGCACTCACTGGTGGGAAGGGCCCGGCAGGGTACTTAAGCCGAACCGGGCCCAAGAATGGGGCATTCTTTGCTGGGAGGAACAGAGGCGCATGGGTCCTCAGGCGCAGAGAGTAGGAGACACGATGGAGGGGCACGGACGGGAACTTCAGGCGCACGAGCCACCGGAGGAGGGAGGCACTGGTGACAGGCGCGTCGGGCATCCGCGCATCGGAGCGCACAAAGGACGAGAGCACGCACGCAAGTGGGGAGCTACCTACGAGAGCGCGCGCGCTATCATGCGCAAGGGAGGAACTGCCTACGGGATAGCCGGCGGCGGGGAAGAACAGCGCGACCGCTTTCGCGTTGACGGGAAGGCGCACACACTTGCACACACAACTTGCGCACACTTGCGCTCGCACGCTCCCACGCTTGCGCATTTCCGCGCTCACACGCGGGCACACTTGCGCACACAACTAGTGCACACTCGGGCGCCCACACTCACACACTCTTGCACTTCCCGCGTGCACATGTGCGCACACTTGCGCACACCATCCGTGCACACTCGCGCGCAACCCGCGCACACTCGCGCGAGCGCACTCACACACTCGCGCACTTCCCGCGTGCACACGCGTGCACACTTGCGCACACCATCCGTGCACACTCGCGCACAACCGCGCACACCTCCGCTCGCCTGCGCAAGGAGAGAGGGCGCAATCGCGCACACCTCTGCGCACCTGCGGTGGACGGCCGGACGCATTTGTCCACAACCGCGCGCGTTTACCCACACCAGCGCACACTTGCACACACGCGCGCGCAGACTATCAGGGAGGTGGAGAGCGCGTGCACGTGTGCACACCTGCGGGAATGGGCAGAGACACCGCGCGCTACAGCGCGCATGTCCGCACCCCCTGCGGGGAGGGGAACCGCGGGAGCACCGCGGGCTAACGCGCCCATACCCGTACTCGAGCAAGCGCGCTGCGCATCCATGGGAATCGGGAGGCTCCACGCTTCACGTCGTGAACCGGGTCCTCGGGCGCTGCCCGACGTTAGCCAAGATCGCGCCTTTTTGGTGCAGTATGGGCAGCGAGTGGGACGACACCTTTGGATCCGGTATTGGATACGAACGGACAGTTGCCCGACGAACACTTGCCGAACGGACACTTACCGACTGGGCACTTACCAGGGCGGACACTTACTTGCCGAATACTTAACGATCGGGGACTTACCGAGCGGACACCATACCGGACGGGCATTTTACCAAGTGGGTACTTCGCCATGCGAACCATTTACCGAGCGGACTACAATACCGGACGGGCATTTTACCGAGTGGGTACTTTGCCGTGCGAACCATTTACCAAGCGGACACCATTACCGGGCGGATACTTTACCGAGCGTGTACTTTCCCGTGCGAACCATTTGCCGAGCGGACACCATTACCGGGCGGGTACTTTAACGAGCGTGTACTTTGCCGCGCGAACCCTTCACCGAGCGGACACCATTACCAGACGGGCACTTTACCGAGCGGGTACTTTGTCGTGCGAACTCTTTACCGAGAGACCATTTTATCGAGTGATCACCTTCACCGAACGGACGTTTTAACGAACGGTCACTTTATCGGGTGTCACTCTTGCCGAGAGGAAATTTCATCGAGTGGACACTTTGCCGAAAAAGACACTTCGCCTAGCGGGCGTTTTACCGAGCGGGCATTCTCGCCGAGCGGGTACCTTGCCGAGAGGGCACTATCTCGAAGAGGTACTTTCGTGAAGCGGGTTTTGCGAAGGGTTACTTTCGTGAAGTGGGCTTTCCGAAGGGGTACGTCCGAAGAGGGCTTCTCGAGCGGGTACTTTCATGAAGCGGGCTTTCCGAAGGGGTACTTTCGTGAAGTGGGCTTTCCGAAGGGGTGCGTCCGAAGGGGGCTTCTCGAGCGGGTGCTTTCGTGAAGCAGGCTTCCCGAAGGGGAACTTTCATGGAGTGGGCTTTCCGAAGGGGTACATCCGAACTATGGCCACGGTGGATCAGGAGCTTTGGCCCCGATGGGCGAGGGAGGCTACATCCGACACTGAGAGTTCGAGCACTGTTCCTTGGGATCGACGGGCGCGTTACAAGCGCCACCCAATCGGGAGGAGGATTAGGCGACGTTTGTTGACTAGGTCTGTAGGGACTTAGACGGACTTTCCAGACACAAGGGCGAGGTGTACGGCTGAGGCCGGAACGAGTGCTTCACATCCCATTGTTTTGGATTGAATGCAACTACTTCTTTTATTTCTGCCAGACAGTGTTTTCATGAGTTTCTTCTTGAATTGGTCACGGTCGGCTACGATAGTTGTTTTCGTGGATGTGGACTGACATGTTTTGTGCAGGTTACAGGAGCCCCGACCGACCCTCCCGCGGGTGACAGACGCGGCACGAGGCATAGGGTTCAGATGGCGTGCCGGCAGACCCCTTCTACCAGTCGACACCGTCCCTCTACCTTCGCGTCCCTGGGCGAACCCGGCGGCTACCACGACCATAGGCCGGTAGTGCTTTGCTTTATAGCAGGACGCCAAGCCTGCGTGGACCAAAGGAACACCCAGTGGCGCACCCCCTTCCTTTTTGCAAGGGCAAACACCAACAGGACCAGTCTACGTCAGGGCACAACTTAGGTGTACCAGCAGAGCCGAAAAGGCTCGACAACAGTCCAACGAGCCGCAGGCATCCCAGCCAAGGGACTGGTATTGAGCAGGAATTTAGCACACAAAGGAGGGCCGGGACACCGCGCCCTCCGACAGCTCGCCGTTGTTCGGAGAGTGTGAATATCTTGCGATCTCAGGGTGTGGTGTGGGCGGGTGCCGTTCGCAGCCAATCTTGTGAGCGGGTGTGGCGGGTTGTGTTCGATTGTGCAGTACCTTGTTGTTGGAGATGGCCTACGGAGGGAAAGTTCACCTTCAATTTAAACAGCCGGACTTGGCGGCGTCTCGACAGCTCATTGCACGTTCCACGATTGTTCGACGTTCTTTTGGTAGGCTGGCCGGCGTGACATGCCTACGTGGACCTCGGCCATCACTCCTTGCGGCTGCTCGTTACACCCTCTACCTGGTTGATACTGCCAGTAGTCATATGCCTGTCTCAAAGACTAAGCCATGCACGTCTAAGTGTGAACACTTTGCACTGTGGTCCCCGATATAAAAAAAAATGTCAGGGTGCACCGCACTCTGCCTGGGGGCCTAATATTAGGTCTGATAGGTATGTCTAACGCGTGTGTGCCTGGAACATCGGCCACATGGCTGTCGGCTCGGCTTGCGATGATAGGATAAAACGAATAAAGTGATACCAAGAGAAGGGGTAGGATTTCAATATGCCATCCAAGATAACTAAATAGAGGGGAACAACCGAAGGTAGACTGTCACGCCAGATATCCAACCGCTACAACAACCTGGTCAAAGGGGTCTCCAGTGCGTGTGTGCCTTCCGAAAGGAGGGCACCGTACGTTCGCCCCCTTAAACAAAAAAAAA
>BFEA01000456.1:184660-202014 GCA_003427395.1 Chara braunii
GTGTCTGTGTGTGTGTGTGTGAGAGAGAGAGAGAGAGAGAGTTTTCCATCGACAGGATGAGCAACGCAGCGACCAACAGATAAGTCTCCAACCCCACGGCTGGCCTCACGCATCTTCCATCGATAGGATGAGCAAAATCGGATGAATCTACGGCTGGAACATGGAAATATACACTACCACACTTGTTTGTTTGGTTGTGTGCGTATGCGCGTGAGTGTGTGTGTGTGTGTATGTGTGTGTGTGTGTGTGAGAGAGAGAGAGAGAGAGAGAGAGGTGGTGGGCGCCCACCTTCATGGCTGCCCGCTGCCGTCTCCCGCTGCCCGCTGCCGCTTCCCGCCGCTGGTGTCCCACCGCTGCCATCCGCCGATGGTGTCCCACATCAACATTCGAATGCCAACAGGGCGCGCGACTCCAGAAACAGTCGTCCCCCCAGGAAAGGTTAAAAACACCCCAGAACAAGTTCAATATCCTGCAACTTATCAGCGACTTGGGGACTAGAGCGAAACGTCGGGTAGGAAAAAAAAAAAAAAAATCACAGTATCCAAAGAAAAAGACGAAAAAAATAAGTGCAATCTTCGCCGAACCTTTAGCGAGGTATTATGAGACAAAAATGCATTCAAGAATATGTAACCACACGCATTCGTGATTAACTTGAGCATGCAAGCACGGGTCGTGAACACGACATGAGAACGTGACAAGACACGAGATGCGAACTGGACACAAGTGAATCCGAGAATGATCAGATTTTGCATTAAACTCGCCACCTGACTTCCGACAACCCCAAAGTCCACCAACGCGACCGTCAAACCCAGCTTCCGCTAATGGTAGAACCATTAGCGAAAGAAAGAGGATTAACGCTACTCAACCATTTTATTTATGCGACCACCTCCCGGCAACTCCCCAGATTGGGGTACTGAGCCAACACCAAAACCACAAATAGGCCTTTGGCTCGAGGACCGATACCGGGCCAAAACCACTCCACTCAAAACCTACGTCCAGGGCCCAAGGGGAAAAAACGAAGGACTCAAATGATGACACAGACCAGGCCGGGTTCGAGCCCGCGGCCTGCCCCATCCCAGTTATCTACATAGAACTCACTTACCGAGAAGTCCCTGGCTCACACACTGACACAAATCCTACCGGTACCCTGTCAAATCAGATAACAGTCTGGATTCAAGCTCGCAACTCAAATTATGACACAGATCAGGCCTGGTTCGAGCCCACGGCCTAACCCATCCCAGTTATCTACGTAGAACTCCCTTACCGAGAAGTCCCTGGCTCACGCACTGACACAAATCCTACTGGTACCTTGTGAAATCAGAAAATAGTCCGGATTCAAGCTCACGACATGCCCATCCCCCTAATCTCAGTAATCCGAGTATCCAAGTTCAAACGCAGGGAAAAAACATAGGCACTCAAATCCTTCCACTATCCTATTCGACCAAGCTGCTCAGGCGATCTTTGCAAGATAGAACCATCAGAGCACCACTCCTGTCCTGTTATAGCCGGTCAGACAGTTGTAATCAACTCACAAGTCCATGGCCAAGGTTCGTCCCTGCCATGGGAAACCCTTTCAAGACTCGGTCAAAGAATTTTGTCGGGAAATCCTTCATCTGCATTTCTCTTTTCAAAGTAACCACTCTTCGTGGGATTTCAGAGCGGACCGTTGTGTTTCTGTCAGTACGATGCAAATAACTGTTTATCACGGCATTTTTCTGGCTCTTACTCCCCCATAAGCTGAATGACTGTCCTTTCTGAAATTCATGTGACTCCGATTTCCATATGGTAGCCTCGTTCTTCGACAACTGTACGCACTCAACATATGGATATTGATCGTTTACTCGGACCTCACATCCCAGAAAATCCCACACGTTTCCCCCATTATCTGTTCGTTTTAAAGTCAAATTAGAGGGATACATGTGCTCAAAAGCATCCAAGATCTCCTTTCGCATCGTACTTCCATTTCCAAACACAAGCACTCCCACGTCATCAATCAGCCGAATCCCGTAGACATTCGTACGTCTTTCTCCCAAATGCTGATAGAAATCGAACTCAGCTTTTGCACACATGATACAGGCAAGAGGTGGGCTTGTGCTTTTCCCCATCGGGATGCCCACTTCTTGTTTTACCAGAATGTTCAGAATCATCGTGTACGTATGTGAGAGTTCGAATTCAACGAAAYRRAAGATGTCGTCAAATTCCAATTTCCTCCMGTGGTCATRKCCCGTTGTCTTGCCRAAGGTTGCTCCACGTCCTCRSGTATTAACTCGGACAAAACTCCTCCCATTTCCCTCATGATACTCTATCAACCATTTGACTGCTTTCACAATCTCCCCGTGGGGCAACAGACTGAACATATCCTTAACATCGTATGATCTAAGACTCGACCATCTCCGGGGCCGTTCTACAAATGCGACGGTTCCCTTCCTCAATCTTCTTTGTCAATTGTGAAACATCCTTCAGGTTAAAGTGCCAATCAGCAGGGATTATGCAAAGTAGGTGGTTAAGTGTTTTCGCCACTGCCTTACTCGTTTTTGCAGTGGGTTCCTGGAAGGATGGACAAATCGGTCGAAACCGATTTGGATCCTTGTGCTTAGGCAAAGCATAAGCATGTCCAAAAGTGCCCTTCTTATCCCATCTTGCAAAATCTTGCACTTTACTGATGCTCAGATCCTTCTTCATCTCCAATAGGACATCATTGGCGTGGCTGTCGATAACAGAATAACCCTCACTTCTAAGGAACAGGTTCAGCATTCCCTCGTAATAAATTTGCGGGCACATGACCATTGTCACGCCCGGATTCCGATCCAATGGGGTTAGCACCAAACCTTCCAATTTCTTCCCCCATTCGTGAACCACCTCCTGCCCCGGACATTTACTGGGTTCCGGTCGATCCTGTAAGCATGCAGTGAGCTCACTCATAGAGCAACTCACCTTCTGGCTCTTGCCATTCGGCCAACTTACGAAAGCCACTTCCACTTCCTGTTTTAGAATGAGTAACCTGTCATTCCGTGGCGATTTCGGAACGTTTTTTGCGTTGCACAACAACGCAGGCACTCCTTCAATCTCATGCACTCGAAACTGCACGTGACCTCTTACCCGAGGGTAAGGTAAGCCTACGCAGGTGCAGGCAGACACATCCACACGGGCGAATTTGCGCTGATTATGCAATAAATCCGCAACACTTGGATTCTTTGTCCAAATGATACGGATCTTTGGTCGTGCTCGTTTCTTAATACAAGGCGGAAGTCACAAACCCCCTAGCTTGGTTTCCAACGTCTTAAGTACGTAATTTTCAGAGTGCATCCCAGCTCACAGTTGGCCTTAAAATCTTTGAAAACGCCAGGCTTCCTGTTGACCACTACTGATGAAGATCCGAAAGCTTTCCACATTCCACACCATCGATCACTCAAACAATTACCCCCACTGAAGTCAATACTGAAATCCCGATAACCTCCAGCATCCTGCCGCTGCAACAAATCAAACACCTGTACTGTCCAAGTGCTTTCATTCGCTAGTCTACAACGTATGGGTCGAAAGCTCCGTGGTTCTGTGACTATTGGTAACCCATCCCTTCGCGCTCTTTCCTTCTTACCCTTCCTCCTGTTCCCCACACACAGCGTTTCAGTAGTTAGGAGGTCTGCTTCCTCACACACATCTATCGGGATTAGTACATACGTTTCGATCCCAAATCTCAGCCACCACCGATACAGCTGCATTGACTTCCTTTTCCTTTTCCAGACAGACACGTGTTCCTTCCATCGAGTGTCAGCTTCCCTAGCGGTCTTTCCGATATACTGCGATCTACATTTGGTTGATGTGACGACATAAACGCAGCAAGGGTGTGTCAGAAAATCAAGTCCGAAACGAGAAAACAGCGCGAGCCAAGCATTGATACATTTGCATAGCCATCGGCAAAAACCTCGAAGAGCAAGATACAGTACAAGCAATCGGAAAACATACTCTACATCAAGGTCAGTATAGCCATGCGAGCGACAAAAGGCAATCAGCACCTCACAGATACCCAACCATTGTTTATTGGCAAGCCCTCGTTACTGAGAACCATCATTCGAGCTCTCGTGGCTCACCTTGTCGTCATGATCATCTTCCAATTCCAGTGGGTCAGTACCTGATAGCCCCGATCCAAACCTTGCTCGTGCCCTTGCATCGGCAAGATCGAAGATGACTTGCACCTTCGTGGTATATTGTAACCCCTTCAAGACGGCAAAATTCCTTCAGCTGGTCGCAGTCAGCAGTAGCCAGCGTTCGCCGTGTTTGATCCAAAAACATTAACCGCCCCATCGCCAGGTTCCGGACAGGGGGCTTGATCGCGGTTATGGCCTTGGCAGGTGTAGCACGCACCAGTCTTCGATTAGTCCGTGTACGTGTCCGCTATGGACGCTCGGAGAAACGCAGATGTCAGATCCCTGATCTCTGGTAAGTCTTCTTTGCAGGTATGGCAACCGGTGGACTGTCTCCCACCGCAGCATCTTCACTCCGCTTCCTTTTTTCTGTGATGGTCAGATTCTCCGTAGCGGTTGTGATCGCCTCGACCTCGTTTGGCTCGTTTGTCGTTCCCGAAGAGGAAGGTAACTCCATTTTCTCCTTCCCTTTCTCGACAACTTTTCGAACTTCATTTTTTATGTCCTCATGGATCTTGCTCAGTTGTACCGCCAACTGCATTTCAACCGCTTCGGTCATTGCCAATAGCTCCTCCTCACGTTTCCTTTGCTTCTCTAACTTCCTCATGCAACGAGCCTCCTCCGCCAGGCGCTCCTCCTCCTCCCGTTGACGTGCTTCCATCTCCCGTTTCTTAAGCCAATTTTTTCCTTTCCTTCTCCTTATGCCTCACCTTCTCGAGGTCAATGAATTCCTTTAGGCTTGCGACACTCTCGCCCAGTTCCTCCGATTTCGAAGTAGTCTTCGAGTCTGCCGACGGTGAGCAGTATACAGTTGCTCCATAATTTCTTCTTGGCGATGTCGAGCGGCCACGTCTCTCGAACTCTGGAGAGCAGACATAGTCATCCCGCTCCGCTTGACTCCTGGTACCAACATCGGCCCAAAATCTCCAACAGTCGCTTCTGTAGTGACCAGGTACCTTACAGCCAAAGCAAACTGGAGGCAGTCTCCGTACGGGCTCGGAGAACTCCAGTCGCCACTCACGCGCCTCACGCTCATGCGTCCGATGGCGGTCGCCATTATCTAGACCACGTCTTCCTTCATCATTGTACCAATCACGTTGGTCACCCCAATCTCGCGGGCGATCCCCGCCACCCATACCAACCCGCTACTTCAACGGGTGGTAACACTGCCTCCAAAATCGTAACCAGCCAACACTTCAACTCCGGTCTTCAAAATCACCAGCATCACACCACTTGGTCAGACGAACGAAGGTTATATCTCCTCTTGATAGTATCCAGTCACTGATGGTTCTTTAGCAAGACACAAAAAATGGTCTCTCAAAAACATTTAAGTATCTAAAGAAAAAAAGGAAATAAAATAAGTCCAATCTTCGGCGAATCCTCAGGCGCATACACCAAGCGGTAAAAAAAAAAAAATTAAGTATCTAAAGAAAGAAACGAAAAAAAATAAGTACGATCTTCGGCGAACCCATAGGCGCACGCACCAACCGGTACCAAAAAAAAAAACTAAGTAACCAAAGAAAAAAAAGAAAAAAAATAAGTTCAATCTTCGCCGAACCTTGTATGATGGTGAACCAAGTCTGAGCAAAAAGAAAAATTAAGTACCCAAAGAAAAAAAAAAAAAAAAAGACGTGCAATCTTCGCCGAACCTTTTTGGTACCGGTTGGTGTGTGCGCCTAAGTATCCAAAGAAAAAAACGAAAAAAAATAAGTACAATCTTCGGCGAACCCTCAGGCGCACACACCAACCGGTACCAAAAAAAAAACTAAGTGTCCAAAGAAAAAAAAAGAAAAAAAATAACTGCAATATTCGCCGAACCGTTGATCATGGTAAACCAACTGTGAGAAAAAAAAACTCAGTATCCAAAGAAAAAAAAGAAAAAAAATAAGTGCAATCTTCGCCGAACCTTTGATGATGGTAAACAAAAAATGAGCAAAAGAAAAACCTCAGTATCCAAAGAAAAAAAATAATAATAATAAGTGCAATCTTCGCCGAACCTTTTATGATGGTAAACCAAGTGTGAGCAAAAAGAAAAACCAAGTACCCAAAGAAAAAAAAGAAAAAAAACAAGTGCAATCTTCGCCGAACCTTTTGAGGAGGTAAAGCAAGTGTGAGCAAAAAAAAAAAAAAACTAAGTATCCAAAAAAAAAGACGAAAAAAAATAAGTGCAATCTTCGTCGAACGCTTATCGCAACTTAGGCGAAACAGCAACGAATCCGGCGAAAGAAAAAAACAAGAAAAAGAAATTCAGAGATGCAACCATTACTGATAGGTGACCACTAAAAGAAAACTTCGACGAAACCACAATGACTTCAACTTTCCGCAAGAAAAAATGCTGCATTACAAATGAGTTACCTTCCAATTCACCACAAATTCAGCAGTGAAGGGACACAACAAGAATAGTAGTGGTTATGGAACAACCAAACTCCTTTGACGAAACACAATCCAAAAAAAAAATCATCAAAAGGAAAATCCAATTCTTTAACGAATTACTTAAAAACTTCGGTGCAAGCTTCAGTGGAGCGTTCGCCGAAGATTTTGGGGTCTGTTGACCACAAGTGGATAGTTACGGACCTGTCCCGAACCTCATGTCCGAACCAGGGCAGCGGCCACACCGACACAATGGTGACGAGCGGCTCGACCAAAGTAACATAACTGTGACACTACGACAACCATCTAATCCCACACCCATCTCACATGGCTCACATTGGGTCTAATCTCAATCATCGCGAAACAGTGAAGATTGTCAGAAATAGGGTAAATAAATAATCCGGGGGTAAATCCGGTCGCGAATAAACTGAGCAAAATTTCATCAATCGTTCAATAATCATGGTTTTTCTTCCTTCTTATCATTTTTATTTATTTTTCTTATTTCTTAATCCCATTATCGAAAATAACAAAAATAAAAGCAACTCCATCAAAAATAAATTCCTATGGAATCAAATTCAATAACGAATATTCTTTGTTTTTTCTTTTATTGTCTTTGATTCTTTTTCATATAATTAATTCTATTATCAGAAATATCGATAATTGAGGGCGACCCCATTAAAAATTAAATACCGAAGAATTTAGATAAATTAAAGAATATTTCGTTTTTCTCTTCCCTTCTGTTGTTTCATTTTTTTTTCCTCGTTTTTTATTTTAATATTAGAATTAGCGTTATTCGAGAGTTCATTCCCACAATAATTGTGCACTTGTAAAGGGACTATGCCTAGACCTATTCTCATATTGTCGTCCCGAGGCCAGCCATTTCGGAAATATACTTGGAGTGGGCGGGAACGAGGTAGACGTCAGCGAGGTGGAAGAGGTAGTCCCCCTTGCCAAATTTGAGGGTTAGTCTCAGCAGTCGTCACATCCAATTTTTGGGGTGCTCGGGGTACCCCTAATTTTTTCCAATTGTGTGGACGAAAGTCCCAGCTATCCCGCCTTAAGGCGTTTAATGTAGGGCTCAATCTGATGAAATTAGGGTGGTCGACTGACCTTCTGCCGCCCGACAGCGTGCTTGAAATTCTCGAGCGAGAAGCGGATGGAGAGGAAGTCGTGCGTTCCCGTCTAGGCAGGGGTAGACGACGACTGTATTGTCGCCCCCCTTGTTGGACGTGGGGTGCCTGCCAGCATGGGCTGTTGTGACCGGCATTGCAGTGGGGAGCGATTGAAACCCCCCACGGGTGGCCGTCACGGCAGTCGAGGACCTTGAGCACGTGCCTCTTTCGGTGGGCCCATTCGGGTTCCTATGTGTTCGGGATGCTGGCGAAATTCCTCTATCCTACCTGTCTTGAAACACGGACCGAGGAGTTCAACGTGCATGCGAGCCGGTGGGTGATTAGCCCACGAGGCGGAAGAAACCTGAGTGGCGGGAACACTCTACGCGTGCACCGACCACCAACCACGATCTGTTGTGAGAGGTTTGAGTGTGAAATGCCCGCTGGGACCCGAAAGATGGTGAACTATGCCTGAGCAGGGTGAGGCCAGAGGAAACTCTGGTGGAGGCTCGCAGCGATACTAACGTGCAAATCGTTCGTCGGACTTGGGTATAGAGGCGAAAGACTAATCGAACCTTCTAGTAGCTGCTTCCCTCCGAAGTTTCCCTAAGGATAGTTGGAGGTATTGAACAGTTTTATCGGGGGCCTCGCATGTGAAACACCCTCGACCGATTCTCAAACTCTAAATAGGTAAGATTTCAAGGTTGCTTAAGCGAACCCCTAGGGCCAATGAAAGCTCCAAGTGGGTCATTTTTTGTAAGCGTAACTTGCAATGCGGGATGAACCGAAAGTCRAGCTACGGTGCCAAACTGCGTGCTAACCAAACACCACAAATGATGTTGATTGATACAGACAGCAGAACGGTGGTCATGGAAGTCGAAATCTGGTAAGGAGTGTGTAACAACTCACCTGCCGAATCAATCAGCCCCGAAAACGGATGGCGCTGAAGCGCGCGACCTATGTTTCACCGTCGTGACGATTCCGGCGCCGCGATGAGTAGCAGGGCGCGGGGCCTGCCGCGAAGCCTGGAGCGTGAGCCTAGGTGAAGCGGGTCCCGGTGCAGATATTGGTGGTAGTAGCAAATATTCAAATGAGAACTTTGAAGACCGGCGTGGAGAAGGGTTCCATGTGAACAGCGTTAGGACATGGGTCAGTCGGCGCTAAGAGATGTGGAAACCTTGTATAAAGGGCGCACTGTGCGCTGCACATCAAAAGGGGGCCAGGTTAATATTCCCGAACCGGGTTGTGGAGGTGGACGGTAACGTAAGCAGCTCCGGAGATGMCGGCGGGGGCCGTGGGGAGGGTTCTCTTTCCTTCTTGACAGCTCGCCCACCCTGGAATCGGATCAACCGGAAATATGGTGCAGCGCCCGGCAAAGCACCACGCGTCTTGTGCTGTCCAGCGTGCCCTCAACGGCCCTTGAAAATCTGGAGCTGCGGGTACCTCTCACGCCCGGCCGTACTCATAACCGCATCAGGTCTCCTAGATGAGCAGCCTCTCGTCAAAGGAAGAATGTCGGCAATATGGATCCATAACCTTGGGAAAAGGATTGGCTCTAAGGGTTGGGCCTAGGGGTCTGCGATTCGATGTCGTTGGCTACCAGTGGTCTGCCCGAGCTCCTCTCGCTGCGAGGGCGGAGCCCTCATGCGAGTGTGCCGACGGACGCAGAATGCCTTATGTCCCCACCACGTGGGGCCGTGGGACTCTCCCTAAGCATCAAACTGTCGACTCAAAACTTGTGCGGATAAGGGGAATCCGACTGTTTAATTAAAACAAAGCATTGCGATGATCCCATCTGATGTTGGGGCGAATTATGGTGACTTGTCGAATCGCATGGCCTTTGAGCCAGCAATGTTTCATTCAAATTTCTGCCCTATCAACTTTCGATGGTAGGATAGAGGCCTGCCATGGTGCTAACGGGTGACGGAGAATTAGGGTTCGATTCAAGAGAGGGAGCCCTAGAGATGGCCATCACATCCAAGTAAGGCAGCGGGATCAAATTACCGAATGCTGGCATAGGGAGGTAATGACAATAAATAACAATACTGGGTTCTTTCGAGTCAGGTAATTGGAATGAGAACAGTTGTAAACTCCTTGAACGAGGATCCTTTGGAGGGCAAGTTTGGTGCCAGCAGCCGCTGTAATTCCAGCTCCAAGAGTGTATATTTAAGTTGTTGCAATTAAGAAGCTAGTAGTTGGATTTTGGGTGGGAAAGGTTGGTCCGCTCTTGTGGGCGTGTACTGGCCCTTTCGCCTTTCTTGCCGGATATGCGTTCCTTGCCTTTATTGGTTGGGATCCAGAGTCGGCGTCGTTACTTAGAAAAAATTAGAGTGTTCAAAGCAGGCATGTGCTCTGAACATATTAGCATGGAATAACGCGATACGACTTTGGTCGTATTTCGTTGGTCTTCAAGATTCCAGTAATGATAAGTAGAGACGATTGGAGGCATTTGTATTCCATTGTCAGAGGTGAAATTGTTGGATTTATGGATGACGAACTTCTGCGAAAGCATTTGCCAACGACGTTCCAATTAATTAAGAACGAAAGTTGGGGGATCGAAGACGATCAGATACCGTCCTAGTCTCAACCATAAACGATGCCGGCTAGGGATTCACGAATGTCTATTGGATGGCTATGCCAGCACGTTGTGAGAAATCAAAGTTTACAGGTTCCAAGGGGAGTATGGTTGCAAGGCTGAAACTTAAAGGAATTCACAGAAGGGCACCACCAGGCATTGAGCCTGTGGCTTAATTTGACTCAACACTGGGAAAGTCACCAGGTCCAGAGATAGCAAGGATTGACAGATTGAGAGCTCTTTCTTGATTCTATGGGTGGTGGTGCATGGCCGTTCTTAGTTGCTGGAGTGATTTTTCTGGTTAATTGCGTTAACGAATGAGACCTCAGCCTGCTGAATAGTTACGCAGGGACCTTTCCTCATGGCCAGCTTCTTAGAGGGACTGTTGGATGACTATCCAACGGAAGTTTGAGGCAATAACAGGTCTGTGATACCCTTAGATGTTCTGGGCCGCACGTGCACTACACTGATGAATCCAACGAGTCACTTGCCTGGGTCGAAAGGCCCGGATAACCTTCTTAAGGTTCATCGTAACGAGGATAGATTGTTCTAATTATCGATCTTGAACGACGAATGCCTAGTAAGCGCGAGTCATCAGCGTCATCAGCTCACGCTGATTACATCCTTGCCCTTTGTACACACCGCCCGTTGGTGCTACCAATTGAATGGTCCAGTGAAGTGTCTGGATTGCGGTGATCTTGGCGGTTTGCCGCTGGGGGTGCTGTGAGAAGTTCATTGCACCTTATCATTTAGAGGAAGGAGAAGTCGTAACAAGGTTTCCGTAGGTGAAACTGCGGAAGGATCATTGACACGTGAACTGCCGATCTTCGAGGTGTGGGTCGTTGGCTTGCTCTCCCTTCCACCGCTCTTTGCTCCCATCCTCCCCGCATCCGCTTTTCTCTTCCGTTTCAGCACCATCTTGGGCTTAGTGCCCAGCTGGCGGCTGGCCCGGCACATAGGCGGGCATGGTGTAGGTCGAGGGTAGGGGGACTGGGCAGGGTCTGGGGCCTTGTGGCGTTGCTCCCCCTTCATCCCGTCTTGCCTCCACAGGTTGTTACCTCGGCCCTGCCCCATTCTCGACTTCTGGTAGGGATGGGGGTTGGTCCGGGAACAGACAAGCCTGGAGAAGGGTCGGGGGCCGGATGTCGGGTGGTGTCGGCTGTCCTCGGCCTGCGTACCCCTGCTCGACTTCTTATTGATATACCTGCTCTGATTTGTCGTTGTCCGGGTTGATGGCCCCCTTCTGTTTTGGTGGAGGGGTCCTGTGTGAACAGCACCATATTGTAGAACTCTCGGCAAACGAATATCTTGGCCCTCGGACTGATGAAGAGCGCAGCAAAATATGATACACAATGTGAATTGCAGAAATATGTGCGCCATCGATACCTTAAACGCACGTGGCACCGAAGGCTTCTGCCGAGGGCACGCCCGCCTGAGCATCATTGGATTCCTCACGACCTGAGCACCTTCCGTTTCGGAGAGTAGTGCGCGCCATCTGTCCTAAAGCATGGATATGTGTCTGCGTGTCTTCGTATACTTGACGCGGTGGGCGTTTGTGCATGCCACATTGTCCGATGTTGCCCCATACGACCTGCCACTTTTGGCTGCACGGAGACCTGGGACCAAAGGCTGGATCAACATGAATGCCACATTGTATACTTACGCACGATGTGACGGTCGACCTTTGTTTCAGTAAAAAAAAACTTTATTCTTCAGATATTCAGACAAAATGCAAACATGCACTGTATATATACGTATATAATATTATGCACATGTCTTTTATTTTATTTTATTTTTTTAATTCTATTGGATTCACCTTTCTTTCATTATGAAAACAAAATTCTGAATATTCTCATTCTGTTGGTAAAAGTTTATTCAAGTAAGTATTCAATCAATTTAACGGAACATTTTTAGTAGAGGGGGAGAAACGGAGGGTGTCTGGCCCCCCCTGCGTACAAGTGTCATCGTGGTGGGGGCGCGGGAAGCATGCCCCTGGTGTTTGGGTACTTGAAAGTCAATTCTCACCCTATCTGGCCCTCGCGATGTGTGTGAGTAATATCATGGCTTGGGAGCAAAATACCCACTTCTTGCCCTACGTGGCCCTCTCCACGCGACTGCGTAGTCATGGTCTTGGTGGGGTCGCGCGCCCCCTAGCTTTGGGAACAGAAAGGCCACTTCTGGCCCTTCGTGCGCCGCCCCCCCCCACCCCACACCCCCACGAGTGCGAGCAATGATGTTTATAGAGGGGGCAAACCGCCCACTTCCTGCCCTATACGGCCCTCCCCGCGCATGCTCGTGATCATGGCGGGCTGCTTCACTGGAGGCAGTACCTGATTGGCTCTATGGTGTTCTCCGGGACATGCACGGAAATGCTTAAGGCCGTCGGGTTTTCAGCCTCGCTAGTTCTGCCGGATGTAGTTTTTTTCGGGGCCGACAGAGATTGAAATTACGATTTTGTCAAGTCATCCTTGACTTTTCTTTCCCCCCTTCTTTTTCTGGAGTGCGTATCCGGACATATTCGCCAATACATAACCCCACAACGGATGCACAATTCTGCCAGACTTCCGTAAATTTTTCACTCCCACACAACGGCGTGATCTGAGTCACTAGGCACAGAAGCTGCTTGGCCTTTTCTCAGTTTGTTTCGTCCCTTTTTTTTTCTTTCGTTTTTTCTTTATTTCTTTTTTTTTTTTTTCGGTCCTTCCGCTTATCCCTTTGTGTGTGGAAGGGACGGAGATGGGATGGACTTTTAAGGTGTCGAATTTTGTGGGGGCAGCAGATACCGTGCACTGCCACTTTCGGGCGTAGGAACGGCCCCGAGAAAAGGGGGTCTCCTAGGATCCAAGGTCCAGAGGCGTTTTATTGAGAGCAGAAAGGGACGAGGTCCCGAGCGGGACATTGCTATTGGGGTCTGCTCAGTCAGCTTGCTTGAAAGGGACATGTGCAGGTGTCTCGGCGGATGGCTCAGTGAGCAACCTGCGGATGTGCCAAACAGTCGGTGGTTGGCGGTTCGGAGTCCCGTTTGCACTCTTATAGGGACCTGCGTGCTTAGCAGCCCCCTTGCAGTCGACGAAGGCGACGTTCCGGGCGTGGGTTTTGGGACCTTGTACTTGAGTTACAAGGGACTCTCTGCCTGCGAGTCGTTCTCTGGTGGTCGAGCGGAAATTTTTGCGGTGCCGTGCGGGTCCATGGTCGTCTCTCTCGGAGAGCTTATTTCACGACAGCTCGCTCGTCGCTGGCGGCGATCGCGGCTGTCTGGGCCTTACTATGTCGTGGTGCGGGGTTGTGGATCATTGCGTTCACCCTCACTCATACTCTTGAGATGATTGGTTCCTGATCACAGACGGCGGTCTGATTGCAGGCGGAGGTGCCCGTCACCGACTCTCAGCTTCGACACCCTCATCCCGTAGGTTTTGGGGAGAGCGGTTGCGGCTTTGTTGTGGTGTCGTCTTCGTGTCTGCACTCACAACGACACGTTCCGTTTATGTTGACGGGGTGTCACGACTTGGTGAGGAGGCTCTGCCCTCTTCGCCATCCGAGCGGCGCCATTGAGCGGTGGTGTAGGTGGCCTGGGCCCTGCACCCGTTGCTTACCGTATGCGAGGGCGGAGACTTGTGGGATGCGTGATGCATCCGCCGACGGCGTCGCGAGGTTGGCCCCATCATCCGCCCGACTTGTTGGAATGCACGCTTGTGTCCGTCGTGTCCCCCATGTTGTGGTCTCGGTATGCTGCACACCTTGACGGATCGTGTTTTCTTTTTGCGGACCCGTGCACAGGTGGAGGTTTTCCGTCCGTCCGAGCGTGTTGGATGCGTGGTGCATTCGTTTCTCTCTTCACTCGAGTTTCTCGATGCAGAGATGAGGCGGTGCACTTCGCGGTCGGTACGTTTTGGGCGGGCGGTGGCGTCCGCCTGTGGGCCGAAGGGGTCGGTGGTTCCTTCGCGAGCGTCGTTGTTCGAAGAGTGTAGTCATCTTGCGATCCCAGGGTGTGGTGTGGGCAGGTGTCGTTCGCATGCGGCGGGCTGTGTTGGATTATGCGTTACCTTGTTGTTGGAGATGGCCTACGGAGGGGAAGTTCACCTGCAATTCAAACAGCCGGACTTCGCGGCGTCTCAACAGCTCATTGCACGTTCCGCAATTGTTCGACGTTCTTTTGGTAGGCTGGTCGGCGTGACGTGCCTACGTGCACCTTGGCCATGGCTCCTTGCGGCTCCTCATTACACACGCTACCTGGTTGATCCTGCCTGTAGTCATATGCTTGTCTCAAAGACTAAGTCATGCACGTCGTCTGCGTCTGCCGCAAGCAGACTTGGAGTCGGCCCGGTCTGACACCTCTCGAAACCTGCTTGTCTGCTTGTCTGTGTCTATCTTTCTATCTTTGCTGTATCTGCTTGTCGGTGATAAGCAACCGGACTGACGCCCCCCAGAATAGATGGGGCATGTGTGTGTGTTTGTGTAAAAAAAAAAAAGAAACTGCAAATGGCATATCGCACTCAGTCGCACCCATATCACCGCAGTGCCCATCCCTGCTATGGAAGAGACCTGTTTAAGGCAGCCCTTCCCGAAGCTAGCCTATGCCTACTCCTACCTATATCCCAACACTCCTACCCAACCACGATGGACATTATTTTTTCAGGGTTTTTTCTTATTTTTCCAGTAAATCCCCCAAGCGGTAGCAGCTCCCACAATTCGATGCGGCCTGCCTCCGATTACGACCCCGTATCTTCTGTAAGGGCCCTCAACCCTCGTCGTGCCCAGCTATTTTTGTACCCACACGGAATCCACTGCATGCGCACAATATGTGCGCCATCCTGACACCCACCACATCGACAGTGCGAACAACAACCCCCCAGGAGTAAACTGCACCCGGGACTCGATCCCCCCAACACCGACTCCAACCCACGGCAACCAGTGTGCGAATGGCTGTGCGTTATGAGAGCGCGAAACAGCAGACTATGTGCAATGCGGCAGAGTTGAACCCGCAACCTTATACCACAATGCGCATTTCTAGTCGGTGTCCTAACCATTTGGACTCTTGGACGGCCACGGAGCGTCGGATGTGGTCAAAACCTTCCCATCTTCTAGGGTACGTGAGGATGTGTGTTGTCTTCGGAGTGTCTCATCTGGTCTAGTGAGTGTGTGTGTAAGGGGGTGTGGGGAGGGGGTGGAGCATACAATACCATTGTTAACAGGGTCGTCTGAGTGGGTCTCGCTTGGCAAGTGTACTACCCGCTCCAAGAGCGTAGGAAGGCTCAGCGCGCCGGCCTGTCTGGCCGGACTGCCCTCAATGGTCGTGCAACAAGGATCCCCCTAAGGCCGTCTCCAACCTGCAAAACCTTAAAAAGAAAAAAGAAAAAAAAGAAAAAAAAATTGCGAATGGCTCATTAAATCAGTTATCATTTATTTGGTGGTCTCCTTACCACTCAGATAACCGTGGTAATTCTAGAGCTAATACGTGCAGCATTCTCGACTTTTGAAAGGGATGTATTTATTGGATAAAACGCCGATCCGGGCTTACCAGTTGTTGCGGCGAATCATGGTGACTTGTCGAATCGCATGGCCTTTGAGCCGGCGATGTTCCATTCAAATTTCTGCCCTATCAACTTTCGATGGTAGGATAGAGGCCTACCATGGTGGTAACAGGTGACGGAGAATTAGGGTTTGATTCCAGAAAGGGAGCCTGAGAGATGGCTACCACATCCAAGGAAGGCAGCAGGCGCGTAAATTACCCAATCCTGACATAGGGAGATAGTGACAATGAATAACAATACTGGGCTCTTTCGAGTCCGGTAATTGGAATGAAAACAATCGTAAACTCCTTGAACGAGGATCCATTGGAGGGCAAGTCTGGTGCCAGCAGCCGCGGTAATTCCAGCTCCAATAGCGTATATTTAAGTTGTTGCAGTTAAAAAACTCGTAGTTGGATTTTTGGTGGGAGGGCTTGGTCCGCTCTTGCGGGCGTGTACCGGCCCTTTCGCCTTTCTTGCCGGGTATGCGTTCCTTGCCTTTATTGGTTGGGATCAAGAGTCGGCGCTGTTACTTTGAAAAAACTAGATTGTTTAGAGCAAGTCTGTGCTCTGAACATATTAGAATGGAATAACGCGATAGGAATCTGGTCCTATTTCGTTGGTCTTCGGGATTGGAGTAATGATTAATAGAGACGGTTGGGGGCATTCGTATTCCATTGTCAGAGGTGAAATTCTTGGATTTATGGATGACGAACTTCTGCGAAAGCATTTGCCAAGGACGTTCTAATTAATCAAGAACGAAAGTTGGGGTTCGATCAGATACCATCCTAGTCTCAACCATAAACGATGTCAACTAGGGATTGGCGGATATCTATTGGATGACTCTGTCAGGACCTTGTGACAAATCAAAGTTTACGGTTTCCGGGGGGAGTATGGTCGCAAGGCWGAAACTTAAAGGAATTGACGGAAGGGCACCACGAGGCGTGGAGTCTGCGGCTTAATTTGACTCAACACGGGGAAACTCACCATGTCCAGACATAGCAAAGATTGACATATTGAAAGCTCTTTCTTGATTCTATGGGTGGTGGTGCATGATCGTTCTTAGTTGGTGTGATTTGTCTGGTTAATTCCGTTAACGGACGAGACCTCAGCTTGCTAAATAGTTACGCGGGGACCTTTGCTCGTGGCCAGCTTCTTAGAGGGACTGTTGGCCAACATTGAGGCAATAACAGGTCTGTGATGGTAGGTGGTTTGAGCGGCTCGGTCGATAGGTGCTTGAGGCGGCTTGGTCGGTAGGTGCTTGGATTGGCACGATCGGTAGGTGCTTGGAGTGGCTAGGTGGGTTGGAGTCGCTCGGTCGGTAGATGCTTTGAGTCGCTGGGTCATTAGGTGCTCGGAGTGGCAGGGTGGGTAGGTGCTTGAAGTGGTGCGGTGCGTAGGTGCTTGGAGTGGCTTGGTGGGAAGGTGCTTGAAATGGTTGGGTGGGTAGGTGCTTGGAGTGGCTTTGTGGGTAGGTGCTTGGAGTGACTTGGTGGGTAGGCTTGGAGTGGCTCGGTGGGTAGGTGCTTGGAGTGGCTCAGTGGGTAGGTGCTTGGTGTGGCTCGGTGGGTAGGTGCTTGAGGGGCTTGGTGGGTTGGTGCTTGGAGTGGCTCAGTCGGTAGGTGCTTGGAGTGGCTTGGTCCATAGG
>BFEA01000456.1:217478-231331 GCA_003427395.1 Chara braunii
CCCCGTATGCCATAACAGCCCACTTGCACGCTGTGAGAGAGGCAGAGTGAAGGGGAAGGTGTTAAACACAGGGAAAAGCTCAAGAATGAGGCTGTCCTTGACGACAGAAAGGACACACATTGTAAGGATGGGGTGTATAGATATATATACATATGTAGCCTTGAGTTTCCATATCGTACTGTGGAGACTGACAGGCTGGTGAGAAAAGACTGCTCGACAACCAAACCCACATACACTTCCGATTGTTCGCTCATCTGTCAGCACCCGAATGAAAATTCGGTCACGACAAAGCTTTTCAACCCCCCCCTCTATTAAGGGCAAACTGAGACAAGAGAGGCTCACTAATCCCCATCAAGTAAGTACTTAGTCAGTAGGTAGGCTATTTTTCCTAAGGTTGATTGTCACCTGCTCATTAGTTAAAGGGCAGGTGTTCGTTGTAAGCTTTAAATACTTCATCTTAATGAGGAGGCCGCTTACTCCGAACCAATAATCAAAAGGAGAGTTTCATTAAGGTCTCTGGCCTCCAAGCAAACCCGTTCTGTCCCCAATCATTCGGGAACGAGAGAAGCATAACAAGAAGCAAAGTGGGTGGGCACCACACGCAAGGGTACAATCCGTACAAGGCCGAAGTTCATTTGTCCAAGTTCGCAATCATCTCATATATAGTCAACGCATCATTATTAATAGTAACCCATCACTCTCATTCCAACATTTCTCGTCTTCAACAATAGTTCCTTAAGGGCGACTTAGACTGGAGACAGATGACAAGACAGCTACTCAGACCCAATCAATGCCCTCTGGTGGGATAGTCAACTAAGGGCCCCTCCGTCTCCCAACAGTGTCAAGACAATTCAAGCCTCCAGTATACTTAGCTGCTATGTGACCTCCACATCTGACTTTCAGTCTATAATTAGTCACAGAGTCATCTTTCGAAGATTAAATCACATAAAACCTCAGTTGGCGCTCTTAGTCTCAATTTCTCTGCCCAACTTTGGCTACTAAACCTGTTAGCTTAAGAGTCACTTTCTCCTCACCTCCGTCCATTAGACATCAGGCGCTGGCTAATAAACCACGTGAGTGAGCGCACAAATCATGAACTAATATCAGTCAATAACCCAAGATAGCGCTTGACGGCGACTTATACAGTGACAAATAAAAGGGCCTTTACCCGATATAGGCCTCAGGACTTGTACAAATAAAGCAGCACGGGCCTTGAAAAAGTAAAGCATTGTGAAAAGGTATCTCGCCAGGGCTCAGGAACGTGAAAGCAAGTCAAAGGTCAAGTTCTCTATCAACGGGCACATCTAAATCTAAGGCAAAAGGCATTGTCAAAGGACTTACCTGTTCACTAGGAGCTGTGTATGTCATGTCTGTTCGAGTAAGAGTGTGTCTGTACGTGCAGGCAGTGTAMCTGTTCRTSCAATGGAAAGTGCCTGTTCAAGTAGTAAATGTGTCTGTTCGTTTAGAGTTGTGCCTGTCCRAAAGTGAAGTCAGTAGGCSYAGTCCCAGTTCTGGTCTAAGTCCAGGGGTCAGTCCAGATCCAGACTTTCAAGTCCAAATCCAGGCCGRAGTGCCTCAGCAGCAGTTGAACCTCATTGGGGCTATACTGGGACACATGCAATGCAGGGTCTGGGACAAAGGGAGAGGCTGAGTTGAGCCAATGCAGACCCAGCGAGGAGTGRYCAGCATTATAAAAGAAGCTGCCAGCCTCATTCCTCRCYMGATCTCCACTGGCTGCAATGCGTGGAAGTGCTGGTGCACTTGTGCGCTGAGTCAGGAGGAGCAGCGCTGGAGGAGAAGATGYGYTGGAGGGAGGAAGAAGCCTGTACGCTGGGAGTGATGCAGCCATAGCTGCCCAGCGAGTTAGCATTAGTAGTAGAGGGTTAGTATGTAGCTATGAGTAGTATCCAGAGTACATCCTCATGAGTATTGAAGAGTGTGTATGCATCATAGGAGGAAGGGATTGAGGCTGAGAGTGTTCATTCAAGGTTTGGCTATGGAAGATACTTACCTGAGTTGGATGTGACCTGCAGAGGTGGTGCTGACGAGTAGTGACCACATTGATGACTTGGAGACTATCTGCAGGGGTAGCGCTGATTCACTGGAAGTCATATTGATGAGATGGCAAGATATTGGTGTTGCACTGATGAGCGCTGGACTCAGGGGAACTTTGAAACACTTTGTATTCATATTTCTGATAATATAAGYTGTGAAACTCGGTCCTCATCTTCTCTATCTTTATCTATTGTGAGAACTACTGTTGATTGTGTGTGGGTGTACGATGCATGGCATGTACACACTTGCGTGAGATGGTCCCCAGGACCCATGCAATTTTGGTATCGGAGCAGATGCTCGCTACACTCATAGCGCTGGTCTGATAAAGGCCGGCGAGAAGAAGTGGTGATGGAGGAAGAGTGACGGAGGGAGGAAGAGAAGAGTTTTGTTAGTGGGGGAAGCAGGTCGAAGAAGAAGTGACGAAGTTACTTACCTGGAGCGTGCGGAGCGTCGTGGRGCATCATCGGCGGTATCTTCAAGAAGAGAGAAGCACCTCCTTTCCCTGAACCTGCATGCATGTGTGTGTCCCCTACCTTCTCTCTCTCTGAAGGTGACTGTTGCTGATCTGGTCAGGAGTCGAAGTCTGGATCTGGGTGTCATAGCTGTCAGGTCTGAGCCGTCAGAGTCTGATGACCCAAGTGTCATGTATCAGGAACTGGTCACACTAGAGTAGGTGGTCCAGTGTCCTGCGAATAGGAGTAGGTCTCTCTCCTGCCCCTCTTAATAGGCAGGCTGGGTATCGTCACCAAGAACCCAAGATCGATGTGGGGAGTGGCAATGTGCCACATCAGATAGCATGAACCAGGCAGTATAAGGACGATATCGAGTATCTACAGGGCCTGTTAAGCCCGAAAGAAAGAACAGGGTATACGAAGTATCTCTGCCTGGTTCAATAAGGGAACCAATTGCATCTGACCTTCTGCGCTATACTCCATATCTGCACCCAGCAACCAGCCAAGTTAGGACCAAAAAAAAAAAAAAAAAAAAAAAAGCAAGACAACAGAAACACATTACCAAAAGTTCGATCCCGGAGGCCAGACAGCACATCAAAAAATAAAAATAAAAAAAAATAGACATTCAAAGTTCATTCCAGGATGAGCTATTGTTGATAGTACGCAGCACCTTCTACAATCGAAAAGGGAAAGAGGCAGTATAGTCCTCCATTACCGCAAGTCAAAACTAAGTTTGTAAGTGGGATAGTATCTTGGTGATCCGGCGGAGGGTCTCCTGTGCCGGCATCCAGGGCCTGTTGGCTCTTTCTGTCTTGTTGGGGCCGCTGTTCCGGCTTATGCTGGGGTTCGGGCGTGTGTGCACGTCCCGCATGCTGATGCGGTCCGGAGCAGTGAAGCCTGGCCCTACACCTGCGGAGCAGGCAGAGATTGACTGCAAGATGGCAGAAAAGAAAAAGGAGAGAAGCAAAAAAGAAACAGAAAGAAGAAGAAGCAAGAAAGAAGATGAAAGAGAAGATGGACAGGGAATTAGAAGAAGAATTGAAAAGTGTAGAAGAAGAAGAAGAAGAACAGGAAGAAGGAGAAGTTTTGGAAAGACGTCGTCGCCAAAGACATACCTGAAAGCAGCACAACTACCTGCCTTCCCGTTGAACCGCTGGACCGGGGCAGCCGGTACTACTACTCCAGCGAGCCGTTAAAAGAATCTGATGAAGAACGGGATACGTTCATCGCCAAGTTGGCCACTATTAAAGACACCGTGGAACAAAACCTGATGTTGGAAGAGAAACGGGCTGAGCTAAATCGCAGGCTGCTGGCCGCTAGACGGCAAGAGGTGGAAGAAAAAAAGAGATTGCGGGCAGAAGGGGATAAATTGCAAAAAGCGCTAGAAGCACAAAAGGAAAACCCCTCCGCAACTGAAGCACAGCTTGCACTCCTCAAGGAGGCCATCCTCAACACGAGGCAAAACATGGACTTAATGCAAACTTTACAACGTGTCAAAACACATCGGGTTGAATTTGAGAATGTCTGGAATAACTTCGTAGAGAAGTCAGCCAAGGACGTTGACCAACATGTGCAAACTTACATCCAGGTTTTTGATGACCACGTTAGTAAAACATTCACCCCCGAAGTTATAGAAAAGATCATGAAAGCAGTAGGAGGCGGCAGAGGAGATGGAGATGGCGACAACGATGATGACAAAAAAGGGAAGAAAAAGATTCGGGATCCAACAGGCAAACCTTCTCAGGAGGCCGGGCAGGTTAACAAAATAAAGCACATACTGCCCTGGACCTACAACGGAAAGAAAGAAGAGTGTGTTGCATTGGGCGGCGGTAATTGAAACGTATGTATACGGACGGCGTATTCCCTATTGGGACAGGGTATTAATGGCAACATCGTGCATGGGAGGCGACGCCATGAGCTTTGCCATCTCGCTGCAAAAGGAAGCGGGATGCAGTTCTATGGTAGAGTATTCGCAACAAACGCGAATCGAAGATTCTCTTAAGTTGATCCGAGAAAGATTTGAGGATAAGAACTTGGCAACATGAACAGAAATGTTGATCCTCAGCCTTCCTGACAGGAAATGGAAGAGTACCTCTGCACTAAAAGCAACCATGGACGAACTATTGCAATGCCCTAATCACGGATTGATGCCCGCCCAGATCTTGAACAGTTTTGCACGAACACTCCCGGACCCCCTAAGAACACAACTTTATCCTCGTACCAAGGAAGAGGGGATAACATATGAGAAGTTCGAATCGCCATTGATCATGCCGGCTTCCTCGCTGAAGCAAATTATTGCCATCACTGGAAGGATCTGCAAGCGGGTAAGAGATGGCGAAACCGCACTATCTCAGGGTCTATACCTGGGAAAGATAGTCTCTTTCTAACCTTTGAGGAAGAAGGCGCCGAGACCATCTCCTGGGATCAGGTAGATTATGGTCTCGATGAACCCAACAGACCGGTAGCTCAGGAGGGGAGTTACGCAGTTGTTGCAGCCCGCGGGGGAGGGCGTCAAGGAAGAGGACGTGGCCGAGGAAGCGGTCGCGGTCGTGGTGGACGAGGATTCAGCACCCAGAGGGGTGGTGGTGAAGGAAGCCACTACGTGAGAGGAAGGCCACCGTGGTTCTTACTCCATCTGGAAGCGGGATGGACTCACTCGAAGCCAGCCTTAAGTAGCAATTGTCGAGGCTGTCTGGCCTCAGGTGATTTCCCCAGTCATCCAGATGGACTCACAGCTGAGGGTCCAGATTGTGCAGTTGCACACTTCTCCCTTGGACCTGATGCTGTCTGGGTACCTGCATACAAACAAGTGTGTGCTTGACCAGCGGCCTGGGGCAGGTACCTTCGGACTTGACTGTTGGGATCATGACATTTGACCAAAGTCAACTATCTCACGTCCAGGCCCCGAGCCCTCGTATGAGGTCCCTTTTTGCCCCCGTTTTGCCTGGGCTGAGGGCGGCCGAGTTTGCCTTCAGTCTTTCCACGAGAGATATAGCATGGGTTATTGCAGAATTGCCACTGTCACAGCAAAGAAATTCCTTTTCTTTGTATTTTTTTCTGTTTTTATTTTCTTCTGTTTTTATTTTCTTCTGTTTTTGTTTCTTTTCTTTTCTTCAGCAATTCGTTTTTTTTATTTTTCTTTGCTTTCTTCTTTCTTCACCTCTATCTGTCCCAAAATTAGTGTTGCTCCTGATCTGCTTGATTCTATTGGCCAGTCAGGAAGAGGAACCCCCACCATGGCAGATAGAACAGGCACGCTGAGGATGCCGTCAATGTTCACAAGGATACACAAGAACAGCACAAGCATTCAGCAGGACAGCAGGTAGGGAGAATATATCTATTATGTACAGGGTGACCAGCGTTCGTGACGGGCCAAACGTGCGAACCGAACACGCCAGAACGTACGGGACACCTTGGGGCGTGCGTTCGGCCGTTCATGCCAAACGCAGACCCAAAAAAAAGAAAAAAGATCTGAAAAAACAATATGTTATAGGAAAAATAAAATAAACAACATTTGCCTGAGCATTACATCCAAATTTCTTAACACTGTAAGATAAAAATAAAAACCGAAAAATAAATACTGAACAAAAATAAGAAAAAATAAAAATAGAGTTAAAATCAGTAACTGCACGCGAACGTTTTTAACAACGCCATCTTTGGCAATTATTCTTTTTTCTTTGGAATCGCCAAATGTCCTGAAAATTTACACATGTGCACTTCACATAATACAAAACTCGTTAAAAATATTTCAAAAAAATAATAACATTTTTAGGCCCAGAAATAAGGTGAAAACAAAACGTGAAAAGCGAAAAGAAATAAAAAAAAGAGTGGGCGAGCACGTTTTGACAGGCGATTTTGAATTTTGTTTTGGCTTAGCAAAACGAGTTCAAATTTTGTAGGCCTGTACCTCACATCACAGAGAACTCGCAAAAAAGAAAAGATATTTTTAGGGCCCGAAATAAATTTTGGCAAGGACCGAACGCCTTAAGGTTCGTACGGAGGTCGGCCTGGGGACCTCCGTACGGGCTGGATACCCTGTATATGCATATATATATCATAAATGGGAAGGTGGCATAAAATTGAAACCTCAGCCAGAAGAGCCTCTGCTGTAACAATAAAGCAACTCCTGTCTAACACAGACTCCGATGACTGGTAGCATGATGAGCAATTGTTTTGCAGGGCAGAAAAGAAAAAACACGAGACCTCACACATTGACCATCCTTTGCTTCAAACTCTGCATTTCAGAGGCTCAATTGCATGATCACGAAAGCCGTCCTGATCAACCGAGTAGGATCATGATTACAGAATCTTCTCCCACCGCCACACAAGACGTCACACCACACTTCACCACTCATTCACCACCTCATCATTACCACGTTCATCCCAGGCGGCTCCTCCCAGTCCGCTTGTCCAGAACAATCTCCAACGGCAAACAACACAGCTTTATTTTTCCAGCCATCAGCTCCCCGAAAATCTTTATTCGACTAACGGCAAATACGCCACCCGCTCCTGGAGAGACAATACCATTCCATTACCAGGCTACACTGCCTCCCTCCAGCCAACCGCTCCACACTACAGCCTCTCACCCGCCGCATGCCACTCCACACTCCAGCCTCTAACCCACTTGCTGCTCCTCTCCCGCTCGTGGATAATCTCGCCAGCCTCAGCTTCCGCAAAAACAGCATGAAAACAAGCAACTCGGCAGATTGGTTAACTCTTTGATCGACCGATCGGTTCAGCATGTTCCACACTCCAGCCTCTAACCCGCTTGCTGCTCCTCTCCCGCTCGTGAATAATCTCGCCAGCCTCAACTTCCGCAACAACAGCATGAAACAAGCAACTCGGCAGATTGGTTACTATTTGATCGACCGATCGGTTCGGCACTCGCACACCCAAATGAAAAACCTACATCCTGCATTGAATCGCAGGCAGTACCCGAGACAGGTGCAAGACCTTCACACCATCCGGAAAAGTGTCGAGTCCCCGAAACGTCCCTCTACTTGTTCCTGAAGCACAATTTTCCATTTCGTTGAACGGTTGAAGTAGGTGCTCAAAGGGCAGCAAGGCATCCGAACCGGCGGGAACGTCGCTTTTCAGTCTTCCTTTCCTACCGTCCTCCCAGCCCCCAACAGCGAGCTACCGCCGCCACAGACCACTTTATTAGTCCCAGACCTGAGAAAACCGTCAAATGGTACACACGCGTTAGACTTCCTTTCCATTCGGATGCCCCCCGGCCATCTGTCCACGTCGACCGTCCAATTGAGACCAACCAACCATCCTAATACACCTCGCCCCGATATATTTACACGCACTAAAGGGACAACCATTAAAAACAAAACACCATTAAAACAAAAAAAATCCAAATACCAGTGCTGCGCTCTCCACCAAGGATGATTCATTCGATAGCACTCAAATGACAATACCGTACAGTTAATCGATAAAAGGTCCCAATCCAGACCGCTGGATAGTCAGAAACTTGCATTCCTCAACGAAATAAAAGCCCGTTCCACAAGACATCACCGAGAAAGTAAATGGATAAAAGGTCCCAATCCAAAGAGCAGCGGACACTCAGAAACCTACATCGATGAGAAAAGTCGTTCCTCGAGCCTGTCGCACAGGTTGCCGACGACTATATAACCATCCCTGCAGCGACGAGCACAGACAACCGCTGCGCGACACCAAGCAAGCAATGCCGTCCGTTCTCCACCACCTTCCAGCTTTACGAGAAAAAGAAATCTCAACTACACAACGCTCGAAACGAGCATACGAAAGTCCCAGCATCAGCGAATTGAACTTGCGACCACATTGATAATCATGTCACAGTTCTTTCTTCAGACTGACATGACACCCAATAGGAGCTTACTTTTTATTATCGTCTATCCAACGCTTTGCGTCCTCGGACGCGCTTTGAAAAACTCTTCCTTTCAGTTACCCCCCTCCGCCATCTCCCGGCAACCACCGAAGAAAACCCCCTTGCTACACCTCCAAGCAGTTCTCACAGCAACAACCAAACCAAGCCCCTTCCATCACTGAGCTTCCGAACGAGCAAAACAGCGGAGAGCCTCAGCTACAGAAACACACCGGTCAGAGGACAGCAGACAACAATCCCCCAAGAAATTGTCATGAACAATGGCGGCTTCTGCGAATGGACTGAACCCTTATCAAAGACCCCGCTGTTCATCCACAACGGATCCGATGACGAATCACATCATCAAAGACCGAAAAACAGGAGACGTGATCACCTCACCCATTCCCCGCGTAATGATGCAGTATCCAACGACTTCCCCGTCGCTCTTCTCGATGACCTGAAGCACCCACCGCCCACGCCACAAAACAGAAGTCAAACTTCCAAAAACAAAAATATCTCGCACGGCCCTGCATAGTTACAAACATTGGGTCTCGCTCAACTCCCCACCACACGCACAAAAGACCAAACATTTGGCGGGTTATCTTCCACTTGTAGCGGAAGATTCATTCTCATTTTGCCCTTTAGCTGAGCAGTGGAGCGAGGCTCACTATCACACGCAACAGTGACCATGAAGGCTTCAAATCAGACAACCTACAAACCAGAAAAACCAAGTCGCCCACCGCTAACGATAACACCAACGATCAATAAATTGGAGCATCATGGACTCGCAGCTACATGACACCTATCACACACAACAACCATGAAGGCTTCAAATCAGAAGACCTACACACCAGAAAAAACGAGCAGCCCACCACTAACGATCACCAATGATCAACAAATTGGAGCATCATGGACTCGAAGCTACGTGACACCTGACCGATTGACTCCGGTATGGAAACAGAGAACTCTAACATAGCAATGAAATGAAAACCCAGCGCGTCCACAAATTCAGAAACGACGAACAGCGAGACGATAGACCTTACCACATGTGAACGAAAACAAACCCTGTCGTTCGGACGAGCTAACACATCGCTTTCCCAGGCAGTCACGCAATACAATAAGAGAACTAGTGCAACACGCAATACAATAAGACAACGATCTCTACCTCATCGAGCCAGGCACTGCTCTTCTGAGCATCTCCTTGAGCAAGGGCACCAGTCGCAACTCCATCCGCGTAAGAGCAATGACGTGTAATCACAGATACACTCGCAACTGTCCCCTCACCAGGCTCCATGCACTTTCCCGTGGTGGGAAGCACTATGTGGCAATACACCTGCTCATCAAAGAGCCGGACACAACAAATCATGCAATGAATCAACCAAACACTATTCAGCAACCCAATAAAATAACACAAACATCACATTTTCGAGCTGCATTACCGAACCACCAAACAAACAAATGCAGCGACGCTCACAACTCTCAGCAACTCTATCATAGCACAACCATCTCTGAGCATCACCACTGCGAACCTTTTCCATTGCTTGTCCAGAGTGCTTCCGCAGTCAGAAGAAAGGGGGGGGGGGAAGAAAAATATTATTTCCCACGCGCCTACTTCCACCGACGCGAAAAAATCCTCAAACCGGAGAAGCACGTTCAAACGCACAAGTACAAGCGGAGACGGAATGAACCGGGGATGCTGCTCAACGAATACGTACGTGCTTCTTAGGTGGTGCATTTTCTCCTGCCTTCTTGTAAGTTAACCAGACGTTCTCGTAATCACCGCTAGTGGCCATTGACATATCATTAATTCGGACATAACCCGCATACTTCTCGCCCTTAAGCTTCCCTCCTCCAGCCGTGGTAGAGTCGACATCCCTTTCAGTGGGGCTGGCGGGACCATTCACAGCATGGGGATGTTCTCCGTGACGAGCCTGGACGGCACACGACACCGACAGAGGGCTCGCTCCCATCTGAAGCGTGACCTTCGTCGGTTTGTTGCGACTTTGGTCGTTCTGCCGAGCGTGGTCCACCACATCCGGGATTGTCTTCGGATACGCAAGCGCTGCTAACCACGGCCTCGAAGAGTGAGAGCCGACGGTACGGATATCTCCACCCCAATCAACGTATCTGCGCGCCCATGACAACACCACAATTGCGTACGTAAGCCTCATTAACAGACCACAAATCATGTCGTACATACGAATTATTACATGCGCAAGGAGAATTGCACAATTCCGAAAAATAAAAGACCACGCTGAATTGCACATAACGTGACAAGCTCTCGGAAAAGTAAAGCCCTTCAAGAAAAACGACGAAACCCCGAATCAAAGCCCAAAAATCGCAGACCGTTAACATTTCCACCACGACAACATCGATGCCGAACCGGTTATATTCCATCACAACCTAACCCTAACACGCAGTCAGCACAGGAGTGCACTTACACGTTGTGATGCCCCAAGGCCTTCAACCTGTTGACGATGTGATCGACCGCCAGACCCTTCGCGATACCGCAAAGATCCAGCTGCATCCCTCTCACCGTCTTCGTGAGGGTAACCCCACCCTCCTGCGGATTCGCAACATTTCCGCCGAATTTCACCTTGTCGAAGCCTACAAGCCGCTTCAACCGCTGGATCTCCTCGTCAGACGGCTCCTCGCCCTGCACAGTGCAGACCAGATCAGACCGCAAACACGCAATGTCATAAGACGAACGAAAAACCATCCGACTGCACAAACTCTTCACACGACACGCACACACAACGAGTCTTTCTGCTCATACACTACACTTAAAAACAAACAAATCACGCACTTACTGCACGGAACATAGTTCCTGTATTTTCTCTGCTACCCGACACAGAGTCTACTCTGCGCTACTCAACACCTTCCAAACTAACGGGTCCACGATGGTGAAGACTCCTTCCCTGTGCACGTTAAAGCTAACGACAAGTACTGACGTGTTCCTGCTATGGACGCAACACACGCTCTCCCACAGAGCGCAGCAATACCCACGCGCCACACCCTTCACGGCATCGCTTTAGTTCCATCCGACTAGATTCAACCTAGACAGTCATCCTCGGCTGAGGAGACATTCGACAGACCCAAACCTCCACAGTGGTTGCAGACATGTCTCTCGGCCTTCACCTATACACAGTCACGACCCTGGGCGAAGACGCTGCAGCGTTGCTTCCCAACCGTAACCGCCCGCAGGTTGCTGTCGCCACCATACAGACGATCCAGAAAAAAACAGCGTTTGCAGTAAGTCTCTTATATCCGTTCTACTCGGACAACCAAACAACCTTACCATTAAAATCCGACGGTGTTCTGTGGTGGAAAACATCGCTGCACCATCCAGAAACCGTGGACAAACGATGATACAATATTAACACGGACGACACGCAAGCGCCTCCTGCTAGGCCACCGGACGACAGGCGGACTTAGATATAATGAGAGATGAAAAAGGAGTACAAAGAAGACAACTCAAAAAGGCGTGGCGGGTCACGTCATCATCGCATCAGAACAAAACCGATACGGGAATATACCAAGAAATCAACTTACAGTAGCTATGCAGAACCTCGCGCGACGACACGGGTCTCCTGTGCGTTTGCGCAAGCCACGGAGAGCTATGGCTTGAGAATTTCAGCGAGAGCTAGGACAGTCCAGGCTGCAAAGGAGAGAATGCACAGGATAAGCGGCAGACCGCACTACAACACACCCGACGAGGGCTTCGTCTACGTGAGAGCACATTCATCGTGTGTGCTTACTCTCATTAGACGGCAGCATTACTCGAGTTGAATTAGCGCCGCCTCCTCCAACTTACCTGTGACACCCTCAATTTCCATAGCTGAAGCAAAGGGCGGACCGTCGGGTCGTACAGACCGTCGCTCCACTGCACCGCGTGCTTCACAGGACCGAGCAAAAACATTCCCATCTCCTTCGACAGATCCACCGGCTGATTCACGTTCGCCCTATTGATTGCCGCGATATCCGAAGTCGGATTGTAGCAATTGTACCCCGAATCCACCACATTGAACCCCTCGTCTATGGCTTCCGTTATCTCCCGAATGTCTGCGTCCCCAAAACGCCATTCTGCAGCAACCCAAACTCTGTACACCATCGTCATCCGCACACCCTCGAAGAGATAATGACTCCTCGGGCGTACGATCGACGCAGTTGGAGTCGGGATCCTGTACGTCGAATGCATCTCGTGATCGGCCGTTTCAATCGACAATTTCTCCAGTGACGCCGCGGCGACCGCGGCACTCTCCACACCCCTGCTTCCTCCCGCCGGAAGTCCCTCCATAGCCACTTCCATAAACAATGTCAACCTCGGACCACCGCGTTCACCGCAACGTCTCCGCTCCCTTTCCCCTTTTCCAAATGAATGTACAAGAATCATTCATACGCCTGTTTTCTATGCTGTACAACACCAACTACCTCAAAAGGAGTGCATCGTCGAATGCATGTCTGGGATATCAAACGAAAGAACAGAACCGGCTACTCGGATGATTCGATTCCTATCAGACCGTAGAACTTCAGGCACTCTCCTGATCCTTCCAGCCTCCGCGAATACTCGCTGACTTTGTACCTCGCGCCTACACCGCCGACCCTCTTACTCCAATTCGTATTCAACTACAGCTCACTCTTCTTGGCCCCAACAAGCCGTGCGACACGAAAAGAAAACGCCTCCCCTGTACGGGGCAGGAAACCACCAATACTTGGCCCCAACAAGCCGTGCGACACAAAAAGAAACGCCTTGCCTGCATGGCACAGGAAACCAAAACTCGCTATTGAAACTTGACAGAAAACCCCATCGCTGGCTCGCACCCAAAAGACATTCGCCCCTGCCACATCGCCCGTCTCCTGTCGTCGATCCTCATCACTAGCGGCCTCCTCGACTTCCTCCCGCTCGCACTGCTTCCCCCGTGGTGCTGCGGCCGAACTATCTAAAAGCCAAAAATCATCAATTGCACAGGCCGCTTCGAGCTGTCGCTACCGTACGCCGCTTCCCACGAGGCAAAAGCCAGCGAAGCTCAAATCCCCTACGGCCCAATGGGCTTAGCTCACTTCGCTCACCTGTGAACTGTTGAAATACAGACCGATGTTCGAGTCCGCATGACGAACTGAATAAAATAATTAAACCACCAGTACCTCGCTCAGCTATCAGCCGTGGGCACTCCCGTATACGCGCCGCAACCCTAGGGGGGGCGGCCAAGGGAAGGCCCGGTCCCTGCGCGAAGGCCGGGCTCAGCTTCCCTAGGAACAACACACAGAGAGAAAAACAAAAAAAACGAAAGAAGGGGAAAAAAAACAAATACACAAAAGGAAAGATAAACAACGGACAAAATGTTGAAGTCGAGAGGGAGGGAGGGAGGGAGAGAGAGAGAGAGAGAGAGAGAGAGAGTCTCGTTTCAAAAAAACAAACGGGAATGAAGATGCATTCCCGTTTCTTTTCTCGAAATGAGCGGGCCAGAGAGAGAGAGAGAGAGAGAGAGAGAGAGGGG
>BFEA01000456.1:263205-276532 GCA_003427395.1 Chara braunii
AGAGAACTTGACCTTTGACCTGCTTTCACGTTTCTGAGCTCTGGCGAGATACCTTTTCACAATGCTTTACTTTTTCAAGGCCCGTGCTGCTTTATTTTTACAAGGCCTGAGGCCTATATCGGGTAAAGGCCCTTTTAATTATATTATTCAATTATTATTATTATTATTATTATTATTATTATTATTATTATTATTATTATTATTATTATTATTATTATTATTATTATTATTATTTAGGGAATTCAGTCCAACAGGCGCCATGTGGACTGTCACAGTCCAGAGCCAAGGGTTATATTTTGTAGGATAAAGCCACTTTCCATATGAAATGATTCGTACCCACAAGCTAGAAACACTCCGCTGGTGTGAATGAGTTGTGTCCCAGAAGCAAGAGTCACCTTTCACACGCAAAAGTCATGGGCTGCAGACAAAGGTCATAACTGACAGACTCAAGCAGCAACTCACTAGTGGAAACTTGGGAAAATGCCGGACTTTGACATTCAGAAGCAGGCAGACATGGGCACGTTGTCGGGCAGCTGTCTACCAGCCGAAGGGGTTMTTTCTTTGAAAAGAATAYTTTTTTTCTTTTTTTTTGCCGGTTTGTTTGGGTTTTGACGTATGCGTGCGTGTGGACATGTTGTTTGTGGATGACCTCGGGCTTCAAGGTCTTCATACTAACCCTTCGTCGGATTGGAGCATCAGTTCGGACCATGGTCGCAAGCGGGCCCTCACGGATCCCAAAGATCTGGAGTTTTTGATACCAAGGTCAAAGAAGTGGGAGATGGTGACAAAATTTGAACAGGCCATGAAAAATTCGGGGTGAAAGAGGACCCGGGTCTGACTAYGGGGGGGACAGATGGGGGCGACTGTAGTGGCTGCCCCTCCATTTTTTTTGTCAAAGGCAGGATGATGGCAAAGGGGCGCGCGTCGATCGGCATGAGTCCGAATCTGGCGGAGAGGCCGACACACCCTTCAGTGATGAGCTGGCATTGGGAGACAGATACTTTGCCTGCGGGAGCATGTGCGGCTAGCCTGATAAGCAACCAGATACGTGCGTGTCTCTCCAGCATTGACGGTCTGAACATGAGCGCTCAATGAAATACTTCAAGGACCCTTCTTGTGCTTCTTGATAACTGTTCCAGAGCAGGAGCTCCAGGGGTGCCCAACCGCGGGTTGCGTCCGAGCGGGCGCTGAGACCCGACGAAGGGGAGAAAGTACTTCTTGGAAGAAGTTGAGGGAGCGTGGTGCATAATTAACTTGGATGTAATCGGGTGCGGGTGACGGCCGACCGATGACGGAATTTTCTTACCCGCGTCGCCACGAGGTCGGGGGGACTGGACTAGAATAATGGCAAAGGAGGGGACCTGCCAGCGATCAACTGGGATTGAATCTTATCAGCCAACGCCTGCATTAAGGAAAGAGCTCGCGGATCGGTCGACCACACGCAGGGAGCTTAGGTGCTCGATGTGACAATGCGCGGGCCCTCGTCCCGGTGATCCTGTCATGTGTTCCTGCGAGCTGAGGTCAGCGCTAGTGCTGCCCCTCCGCATGACGGGCGCTTTGTATCGGCCTGGATGGCAGTCGAACGGATAGCTGCAGGGCCATTGAGCCAGTGATAATAAGAATGAGAAGCAAAAGGGAGGGTTGATATGACTCGCTACATTCCGGCTCTAACCGTTTTTTTCTTCTTTTTTTTGAAAACCCAGAGTGAGGGGGGAGAGAATCTCGAAAAAAAAAAAAAAAAGGATGATCTTTTCAATTAACGGCAGGATGAAAAAAAACAAAAAAGAAAAAGTCGAACAGCTCTAACTGTTCGGACAAGGGGGGGGTTCTCGGTTATGTGCGCCGCGCGCCTCACTCTTCTTGGTAACCGCTGGGGAGGCGAAGAAGCGGGAAGCACCGGTGGAAGGACGGTCCAAGTTGCAGGGAGCGAGGCACGGGAGGAGGAGCCACGTCGTGAGAAGTACACACGGGGTATACGAATCTCGAGAGGGAGCTCTCGCTCAAAGGTAGATCCTGCCTTCTCGGGAGGAACGAATCSGATTGGACGGCGGGGGGGGGGGGACATGGATGGCGGAAGAAGGGAAGCAGGGAGCAGGGAACAAAAGAAAGGGAGGTGAGGACGAAAATTCGGAAATTGGTTGAAATTTTCGAACTTTGCCGCCTAAGGAAGCAGGGTGCTCAGTTCGCAGTGAGGAGAAAGTGCACCGTGAGGAAGCAAAGGAACGGGTAGAAGAAGGCGAGGAGGGAAGAGACCGGGGGACAACAAAAAAAATCCGAGTTTTTATTTTTTTTGTTAATTAACCCTATCTTGTTTATTAACAGTTTAGAAGATTGATTCTTGATTGTCATTTAACCTTAAAAAGTTAATCAACATTGAAAGAGAACGGAACAATTTTGGATGGTTGCTTTAACAAGACTAACGTTATAATTTGTCGACAAGCAATGGATATTCAGATCCATGAATGTTGTTTTTAACGTTGGGGTTACGTTTTCCTCAATGTTGTTTTTAATGTTGGGCTTACGTTGGGGTTATGTTTTTCCGAAAGTTGCAATACGTTATGAAATGTTTGAGTATTTTGATGAACGTTTTTTCATTGTTATTGCTTCAGTTGATCGGGTTGATTCATAACTTTTTCTTAGCGATTTTACAACCATTTTTTTATCATAGGTCGAGTAAACAGTAATGTTGAAGTTGTGATTCACAATTTGTTGTACTGTGTTGGAGAAACATTTAATTTGTTAAAAAAAAAAAAAGGTGGACGTCTGTGAGGGAAGGAAGGATCTTCTATGTTCATAAAGACAGTATCTCTATTGATACTTAAAATAATAATATTCTTACTAGTGGCACAAACAGTCACCCATTCCACAGTATCAAATGCAGAAGATGTTGAAGTGAGATTGCAAAAATGTAAGCAATCTCACTACAACATCTTTTCTATTTGATATTGCAGGTATAGCCAATCCGCTTGTGACACTACTAAGGACGTTCTTATTTTACGTATCGGTATTACGTCTAGTCCTATGGCTCCTATGAACATATAATGCGTCTCCTCCCCATCTCCTCGGCGTTGTAAACTCACATACCACTTGCAGTAACTCAAGGCGTTATAACATATTGCATAACGCATTGGACATGAAGGCTTTAAACCATTAGTACCTCTTAGAAAGCAAATACTTTTTATGCGTTATATATCAAAACGATAATGAAATGGTAAGAAGGACAATATATATGTATCGATAAATTACAACATACATGTGTGTTTCTTATGTCTTTCAATGCCAAAAAAAACTCTGAATGCTGAGGTTTTTGTTGCTCTCTCTCTCTCTCTCTCTCTCTCTCTCTCTCTCTCTCTCTCTCTCTCTCTCTCTCTCTCTTGCTCACACACACCCGCATATACTCACACAAACACACATACACATTCATAGACACACACTCGCACATACCCATGATAGTCGTCGAAAAGGTGGTCATGCTATCTGTCTAATTATGGCTCGAGTAATACACACGTGCTACCACCTCTTCGATAAACTCTCTCTCTCTCTCTCTCTCTCTCTCTCTCTCTCTCTCTCTCTCTTTGCACCAGTGTGCGTTTAGCTCTAGAGTCTTCACATCAGCCACCACATTTGATTTGTTTTTCCCCTATACTCGGTTCACTATAAACAAATGTCACAGTTGTACATATGACTTCGTAATTCCTATGCGCAATAACTTAACATTGTACCTACTCACGACCTTTGTCCGCTGTCTTGCTTGTGGGAGACTGAGCGASAAGAGAGATATCATCATCACGAGTATCGTGATCTTGCAAATGAATGGTGTTTTGCCTTRCTTRTGTATCATCGTCACCAGACTTGTTATGCATATCATCGACATCGACATTTAGAACATCGTTGGTGTCAAATATACTTAAAAACTTGTGATCATCTTTCATTCTCAACACTTCATTTTTTCCCTTACGTCCCAAAACGTCTTGTCTTTCCCAAATTCTTCTCGCGATCTCTACAACTCGCTTCTCTCTGTCTAAAGGAATCGCATTGAAAGAAACCTTGCMGACTCTCGTCTTGTGTGTCGTGATGATGGCCTCTTCGATCCGCCTCATCTCTTGTGTAGCTTGAGCAGTTTGTGCAKGACGACTCTTGTTGTTCATGTGGCAGTCAAGCACCATGTGAGCAAAAGTCACTTGTTGAAGTGCGCAACCTCTTCGCTTCGGTTCCTTGTAGTCTCTGTACAGTACCTCGTCAATTACGCTCTTGAACTTTTCTGCACCCYATGGTTCACTACCTTTCACTCTCCAAGAAGTGTCTTCCATCATTTTCTTCCTCATCTCGTCCCGTTTCATCTTTAGGTGGTCTACTGAACTACCACATGGATACGGAAGTCCCAGACCACTCAAAAACCCTCGAACAWTGTCATAAGCAATCTCGCCTCTGACGTTCGTCAACTCCCTCGAACCCATACCAGTAATTGTCGCCATTCCTTTCGATTTAACCACTCGATCAACTGTGCGTCGAACGTCTGCACGAAGCGTTCCAACGAATTCTAAGAATGCATCAACGAAAGCAGATGGCCACAGGTACATTTCCGCGTCCCCTTCACGTGTCAAACAAAAAGTCTTCTCCATACAGCGAAGCAATCGTTTCATAATCTTCACATCGGAATCAGTGTCTTGCACATTTTCGCCTTCAAACTTCTCACCATCATTCGTTGCCTTCAAGCCACGTATTTGTTRTTCGCGTTGTAYTGCACAACATATAAATACAAAATATAACCCAGTGTTAATACTACTTTTCACGTACTCAGTCTTTTTCAATTTCAACGTTGCAATATTTATATGTATATATATATATCATCACAAACAGAATTGCCTGGTAAACCGTACACAGAGAGAGAGAAGAGGACAACAAATGAGGGGCTATATATATATATCGTCACAAACAGAACTGTCCGGTAAACCGTAGGCAGAGAGAGAGAAGAGGAAAACAAACGAGGGGCTGTGACATATATAAGACACAATGATTTAAAGGCCTTGTATATATGTTTGTGACGATATATATATATATATACAACACAACGATTTAAAGAACAAGGCCGACCATTATTTCTATTTCTCATGCACAATAGAAATCATCGAATAATGTCAATTACCTATTTGTTGTCCTTCTCCGCTGTTGTTTTTTAATGTGTGTTGACGTTTGGAAACAAAGTGATCATCCTCTTTTGCATATTCGTCAAACTCTTCTTCCCTTTCGTCTCGACCTCCATCGGATTCGTCGTCAAATTCTTCGTCCTCTCATTCTTCATAGTCATCCTCATTTTCRACATCATTACGCTGCTTTGATAATGTTTTTTGAATACTTTCATTTCCATCTCGGAGTTCATTATATCATCCCTGCGTCTTTCCCGCCAGTCTCTTTCGTTGTTTTTCTGTGAACCATCAACTTCCATTGCACCACCTTCGTTGTCGCCTCACGTATTCGGCTTGCATGCCATGTCTCGATACTCCACATCCTATGTCTCATTTCTCGCCCCTCTTGAACGTTTTGCAGGAGCAAGAAGAACATTACGACCTGACACATCTCATTGGAAAATCTTCCTTTTAGGAGTTCCTGGTGGAGACTCCTCTTTTTCGTCTGCAAATGTAGTTTTCATGATGCGTTCTTTTTGACGGCAATCAAATCTACGCTTGCTTGCTTCGCCATGCATCTCAATCATATTTCTCCGCCACAATTCGCCCTTGCCGTCTCTTGAAGCTCTGCAGTCGCGTTTCCCAATTTGCATGTCTTTGACGATGTTAGTTTCACCTTCACCTCATGATCTTTGACCATATGTCTTGTGTGGTCGTTCTTCCTCTTCCAAACCATAACCTCGTTGATGCCGTGATATCTCGAGTCGGTCTCCACTCCTTGGCCTTTGCTTGTTGCCGTGCTGTTTATCCATAGATATCTCTCAAAAGTCTGTTCATTATATTGTTCACTCTTTTCTCTCCGTCCAATTCTTTTACACTTTTCGTCTGCATAACAATAACATGCAGTGCAACATAAATACCACATCAGTTATTAGATATGTACCTGTAAATAACACACAAAACGTTTTTTCAAGTTTGTTCTCCTTAGTTTTTACAAACCTAACCACTCACCATGTTAATTTTTATTCCGCAATTTTGTATTCATATTATTATTATTAATTTATCTCTATTTTTGTTACAATGAGGGCAAATATCACCTCACCTTTCTTTAGAGTGGCTTCGAGTTTAGGTCGTTCTTGTTCTCTTGCGTGGAGTTATGAGTTTCCGAAGAATTGCAACAAAGTCTTCAGTCGTATGCGATGAAGGCAGATTCGGATAAATATCTATCAACGCCCTAATCATGACTTCACGATGCTCCGATGGTTTACGTGTGATTAAACGTTTGCACACTTCTTMTGTTTCTTTCCTCGTTGCGCAGACACTTCTGCACTATCAAAGACTCTCAAGTATGCTCTCTATATTTCTRCACACCATTACACCACAATCATTGTAGTTACGTTGTTGTTGGCAATGAACACTATCAATGAACTTCACGTCTTCGCTGACAATTTCATTCCGAGCCCGCTTCAACCGCTATGCACTGATATCGACACCTTGTACGAACATTGCTGTCATGTGCTCGTAGAACAGGTACACCACCAATGGATCAAAATCCGGTCTCCCCCAATTCGCTTTGGAGTCCATGAGGAATATTGCGCACGTATCTGAGCGAGTCAGATCTGTGTCCTTCAACAGTTCACCTATGTTGATGAATACCAGAACCGTGTAATGATTTTGAAGATGGATTGGAGCTATAACTACTTTGTTCTCCCACAATGTTGACACTCTCCTCCTTCTCCTTTTACAAATGTTCTTTACGACTTCGACATCGGGAGGGCAGCTGAGATCTACATCTTTGTGTGTGTTATATATCTTGTTATACCACAACACTGATGCCACTTCCACGCTCGAAAGATTGTTGCTCCATTTCATTACAGATTCATATACATATTGACTGTAAAGTTAATAATATTTGTAGTCAACCACCTCATCGGTCCCAAACACTCAACATCTTTCATCATGATAGTGAAAGACTTTGTGTGGGAGGGATGTCACTTGAAAGGAAAGTATTCTGTAACTGTACTCTGACTTAGAAGTGGTAACGTTCGATCCTCAAACCGGAGATGTTCATCCTCATTAATGTCTTGCGACCCTTTGTCCACATCAACTGCAAAGTTTGATGAAGTTTTTTCACATGTTGGTGGACTTACAAGACTCGTACTTCCCAGGTTCATTTCTCCACTTGTCTCGTTTTGCACCCCTCTTTCAATATCATTTATCATCTTCCCATCATTTGTCATGTCGACGTCCACCATCTCTGTTTCCGTTTGAAGATAATTATCATCCACCATTTTCGACACCTTCCCACTGTCATTCATACGATCTTCCACCTTCTCTGGTATATCATTCAATGTGACGTTTGATGACATCCTCACCTTCTGAGTTGTATGCTCTGGGTGATGCTCCATGTTGCACGACACTTGGTTCTTCGCAGTCATTGTATGGTCGTCATTGACCCTTAGAGCGTGGACATGTTCACAGGCTTGATGTGAACCATCCGACCTCTTCCCGACATTTTCACGCATACACGCTCCGAATGCACTTGGAATTGGTTGAAGAGGTAAAAGTCCTCAGGCGTCAACTGATAAGCTCAACAGAGGACGACGATACAATTGTTTGATCTCTTATTTTGATAACATGTTATCCTGAACATTGGATGTTGCCCTCATGTTTCTCTCCTCTATCTCTCCCACACATTTCACATTTTCTCCTTTTTYTCTCTTTGATACACCATAATTTAACTTTTCATTCCCCTTGTCCGTTTTCGCTGATTTGTTCTCTCTGCTCAGGTGCGAATTCTGTTGTTCTCGACTTTCACTTGTTCAATGTTCCTCCTGTAGTTGAGTCATTTGATCTGCACTTTTGCGGTTGTATGCCACCCCTCCCTCCCCTCCCCCTTGCATCGTGACGTTCGTCCCTACCTTGAGCGTTTGCTGCTGGGAACATAATTTTTTTCCACGCCCGATTATCTTTTTATTTACCTTAATTACGATAATACTATCTGTGCACACCTGCGCACACGCGCGCACACGCACAGAAAACAGCAAGAGCATTGAAAAKAACAACGAAATATAATGTAACATAAATAGTCATATAATATTTATGAATCTGTTAAGAAAAAAAAAAACCTCTTCTTTATTCACACGTTCCACATCCTGCCGAAATGATAGCCTTTTAAAATATGGAACAAGATGTATTGGTTCAGTCATCGTATCAATATCGATGACGATGCTATGCTGCACACCTCTAACTCTTTCCCATTGTACCAACTGACATGTAGTACGATTACTTAAGTTCGTAGCACATTCTATATACCACTGTACAAATGCACATGAATTCGTCATTGTTTGATTATCCTTACAACATTGTACAAAAAAGAACATCGCWACAGATGCTAACCACACTTCATCGTTCCCTGGTCTAATACTTACATCCGATCGTACCTCYCGGCCATGAAAATMAGGTGTCGCCCTCACTACCTGAACATCGCTTCCTCTGATGAACCCATCGTAAGTGCATGCAAAAGCAACAWGCGTTCTTTGTCGGATAATTGTGTCGCCATTCGTCTCTTCAAAGCCTTGTTCTGTAATGTATGTACACAAACACTGATGAAATTGTTGTCTTTCGGGCAGACGAAGTAAGAAGTCAGTCACTTTAATAGATAACGATGCAACTTCTTCCCTGATACTTTCATYACTCAAGTTGAACCATGCTAACCGCAATGACACTATATCAGTTGAAGACATGATATTMTCTCCTGTCATTTCTGCCTCCAACACTGCCGACCAATTTTCGTTTTCTCTCCTACGTCTCAACCTCTCCTTTGCGATTTGTTCTTCTAGAGTTGTTGCACGCATGACGTGTTCCACCATTTGTCGTGAAGGGTTTCTACGATTCGAAGCATGATAAAGATCTTTAGAAAGACGAATGTGATAATGTTCCCAAATGCCTGCCGCAAATGTATTCGGCAACCTGGAACGCAACACTGCTGCTTTATACTTGTTTAGATCATGCATTTTTGTAATCTTCCAATTTGACTTCCGTAAATGGCCGAAGCAGAGATTCGTAAATTCCATGAAGTCTTTAAGAAGATTATCACACCTCTGAAGTGATTGCATCGTATGGTTCGTAACACGAAACATGCTAATGAAATACTCTAAAAACATGTCAAACCATTGAACAAGGTTGCGTCCTTCCGTGTTGTCTACAAAATTATGAACTATAAACAGAATAACGGTCATGACAGCTCGATATTGTTTCGCTTCAAATCGACCTTCACGAGTGAAAAAATCAGCCCCTGTCGCAACAGGGAGCACAAACTTTTGAAACGTGCCGCGTGCTCTAAGGCTGATTTGCTTAAGGCGAGCATCAAGTTCGCGGAGCATTCTAGATTCACTTACGAACGACTTGCAGAAAGTTTTCAAGCCTTCAATCATATATTCAAATATTCCATGGTCTACGATATGCATCCTATCCGGTTGCAGTGCGAAGTGGTAATCAAACATGATATAATTCTTCAAACGACCTTGATAAAACCCCCAAAGATCATTAACAGGTATGTCGTGGTGCATTCCCCAGTCTTTGGCGATATCTAACGCTTGATCACGCATTGACAGATCTAAATCTTGATGAATGTCATGCAAAACACTGCGATCCACATTCTCTGTTCTCAATAATTCCCTGCAATCAATGTGCTCGTGAAGTTTGTTTGTACGCACTATGCACGTGGGACACCGTCCGTTTTTCACGAGTGACGGGAAACATCTTTCAGGATGATCTTGTATATAATTTAACAACACGGGCTGAACCGTTATATTTTCAAACCGGGATAGATGTATTTGCATTCCATCATGGGAAACTATTTTTGCATCATCGAGAATGATCGAAAGACTTTTGTGAAAAAGACAATGCTTGCGACGAACGAACGCAGGCGCCTGACTTGTCCATCCTTCAATGCGCGAAAGAGGATGTAAGATCGGAAAGTAAGAAAGCAGGGTTGCTCGGTCGGGCCTATCAACGATTGATAACATCAAAGGATATGCGGTGGTTTTCATGCGACCATCAACGTGAGTTTTATCTGAATACAAAGTAAATGGCATAATATATCTATTTTGTTCATTCTTATCTAAACTTTTTTTGTTTCTAATAACATTTTGTGCGTACCTCCAAAATCTCGCGGATCTTGCGTTTGTAATCAAGAACTCATCATCATCGACTATCACATCTGCTTCCAATGTGTAATCGACATCATTAACTATTGCATCTTTAATAAGATTCCTAAATGTGATATCTCATTTACGCCACCATAAACGAGTTGTTGCCTCTACAGGCCAACTGTCGTCCCTCAACTCTGTTTCATTCCATGATGCGTCGCGAGATATACCTTCTAACCACTTCTTAAAAGTACAACAATTTTTGTACTTTAATTGACTATCATTAAAATGGGGGTGATAAATGACGGACAGTAAAGCATCTATATCTCCATTTGATTAACCAAGACCCCGTCTTGCGGAACACAATACAGCTGCGAGCTCAAAATCTGATGAATATTCCTCACCAAGAATATCATCCTCAAGAACTATGAAATCGTTTTCTTTGTTCTCATCATTGCATCCAGAATCATCAACATTTATTTCATTATTTTCATCATCATCATCTTGACGAAACTGAGCTTCATTATGTATAGTTTCACCCGTACATCCTCTTGACCTGTGAGACTCCATTGTCCTTCTGCATCTAAACCTGCGTCCACAGTCCAGATATGGCTCCATTTTGTGCCCACTGACGATCACGACCCGCAAAATTGTATGTTGAAATAAACTTGATTGTTAGTGTTGTTGATCTTTCTGTAAAACAAAAAGGTCGATCGATACAAGAAATCATTAACGCTCAGAAGAGAAAAGAGAAAATCACAAGTCTTATTTTTTATAACAACCTTTAACAAAAAATGTACAAATTGTTTACCGAATGACAAAAAACTTGTATAACACAACATCAACACAACTCGATGTCCTCATATTAAACACACAGAAGAGTAACCTGAAACCATCGGTAGAGTTTCAAAAATGCATACTTCAGATATTGTCTTTTGATCAAAACATGTGTCTCTCTTCTCCTACTCCTCAAACTTATCTTTTGTAAGCCTATGTCACAACCGCTCTTCATTGCTAATCCTCCCCCCTCTGTTTTTTCTACGTGCCACCAGTAACGCTACCCTCTTCAAATTCATCCTTCAACTCGTCCTCCCTCACACCATGTAAAAAGCGCATCATCGAACAACTCTCCAAAGCATTTCTTCCTGTCTCAATACCACGAGAAACAAACTCTTCTCCTTGTATGAGAAGTCCTAATGCCCCATCCCAATCCTTCGACGCAGAAATGGCTAAACTGCGATTAACCAACACATTCCATTTTTTTCCTCCTTTTGAAAGGTCCCTTCCTTTGGGATGGAGGAAAGACAGTGTTGACAAAAAGTCGAATTCCAAATGACCTTCACAAGAAATGTCTGTGCAAACGCCGAGCATCGATGGTGGACGAAATGCAAATATTGACGCAAGTCGCAAAATTGTTGGACACCATCCTTTTTCAGGATCTGAACACTTGTCAGCATGCGAATGCCAAAAATCACCGAGTGTTTCTTCATCTTTGTCCTTTTCGTCATCTGCACCACAATTTTCCTCCTCTCCCCCAACATCCGCAAGTCTCATGGCTACCGAGTCTTTAAATTTATATTGAATAGCAAAATCTACACATGCTAAAGGTGTTTCTCGCTCTGTCTGCTAAATCCCACCGCTGTTCTCATTCATATAATTCTTAGTATCCCAGTTTGTTCTCGAACTGTGAAAAACATTCATCTTTTCACACTCCAATTGCATTGGCTCCCAAAGTTCGTTGACAACATTTGACAAATCAACAGAAGGGGATGATTTCGCAAACAAATTCAATGTGTTCACCAAAGCGCCTTCCGGCGCTGACGAAAATGTATCATCCATAGAGCCTAGGTCATCAAGAGCCAACAAACCGTGCGTTGCTTCCAATGTCTCAATCAAATGCGCCAACAAAGTAAAAAAAACAATGTCCACGCCTCGTTGATGACAACAAATCCATCCACTATGAAAGTAGGATATACTCTTCACCATCGGCATGGTAGCTCGCAAACTTAATGCACATACTCTTTCTGACATTTTTGTCGTAAATTCGTCATAGCGAACACGTCAACAACTATCATCTTTAAAACATCTTCCTGATTATTAAAAAAATAATCATGAGATACTTGTCTTCGCTTTGACGTTGCCTTTCCAACATCGTTCGTCATAACTTCTACCCACACGTGTTTTCTCCTTAGTGATGTCTTCTTCTTTGAAAAACCACATTACCAGATCCTCAAACTCATGAGATAAGACTTCGCATTTTGTGGTTGACACACCCGTCACTTTGCGAAATGAAGCATTCTTCATTTTGTCAAGGAAAGCCAACACATGAGGAATCATCTCGACATTCCTCTTCAGCGTTTCTAAAATATCAACACGCGCATCAAAGTAGAAAGGTATGCGATCCTTCAACATCTTCAACTCATCTTCGTTCTTCCAGTCAACACCTTCTTTTGCATCCTTGAGGACCATGTCGCATGCTTTTTTGCACTGGTCAGACGTCATATCCATATCTTTGTATAGATGCGAATGAACTTTATATTTATAGAAAACAAATACCAAACAAAATTAAATGATGCATGTAATAAATTATATTTTCGTAATAACACTATATTTAATTTGTCGGACAGTTTTCTTAGGGTCATTGCACACACACACACACGAACAATGCTCGTGGAAGAGGTGGTCACGCTATGTAGCTTAACTTGTTGAAGTGCATTCATAGTGCGACCACCATTTAACGTCTCTCTCTCTCTCTCTCTCTCTCTCTCTCTCTCTCTCTCTCTCTCTCACACACACACACACACACACACACACCCACACTAACGCATAATGCTCGTCGAAGAGATGGTCACACTACGTAGCTTGTCATTGTTCAATTGCAGTCTTAGTGCTACCACCTCTTTGACGACTCTCTCTCTCTCTCTCTCTCTCTCTCTCTCTCTCTCTCTCTCTCTCTCTCTCTCTCATACAGTCACACAAACGCGTAATGCATAGAGGTGGTCGCACTGCGTACCTTACCATTGTTCAAGTGCATTGTTAGTGCGACCA
>BFEA01000456.1:292009-308534 GCA_003427395.1 Chara braunii
AGAGAGAGAGAGAGAGAGAGAGAGAGAGAGAGAGAGAGAGAGAGAGAGAGAGAGAGAGAGAGAGAGAGAGAGGCACACGGCTTCAGGCGCACATAGGCGATAGCCGAAGGGGGGGAACGACTCCCTCGCTGGGGGCACCCGACGAACAATAGAGGTCGCAGGCACGAGTGGAGCGCCCTGGGCCAAACAGGTCTACGGGAGAAAAGACGGTCGATCGTGCATGTGAGAGTGAGCGAGAGAGCAGGAGAGACTGAGAGGGGGAAGGCGGGGGAAGAGAACGAGGACAATTGGAGGTGAAACGACCGAGCTCCTTCGGGAAGGCAGCGCCCTTGCTACGGGGGCCGGTGAAGGAAGGAGAGGGCGAGAGTTAGAGACAACGACAACGAGCGTGCGTACCAGACTGCAGCAACGAGCCGTGCGGTTCCCATCCCCTGACTGGTGGTCCTGTCCATTGCGGCGGCGAGTAAGTGTTCGCAAAGCACCCCTGTATCGACGTCCGGGAAAAACGAGAGGGCAAGTATCTTGTTCTCTCGATTGCTATGTTTGGACCTGGCAGCTTCCGAGGTCGGTGCAAAGGCCTCGAGGGCTGAGTTCGCTGGCTGTGGATTTACCGGCACAGGGGTCGACTGCGCGCTGACTGTTGCTCATATGCGAGAGTGAGTCCGAGCATGCTTGTGAACCTCTGGGCTCCGCGTCCGCGCTTGCCAAGAAGGGAGCGAGAGAAGGACGGAAGATCGGGGTTGGGAAAAAGGAGGACAGTGAGGGCAAATTCGGAGGTGCCTGAGTGTGTGTGTGTGTGAGAGAGAGAGAGAAAAAAAAAAAAGGGAGACGGAAAGGGAGTCAGAAAAAGAGCTTAGGAGGAGAGGGTACGAGAAAGAGGGAGAGATAGAGAGAGAGAGTGAGAGAGAGGGGAGAGGGAGGCTGCAGTCCTAACGACGTGTACCCGTCGAACAAAGCCACCCATTTCCGTTCGAGTTTGGTCTTTGGGGCGGTTTGATGGCCCTTCTGAGCATTGAGTTTGAGCCGTTCTAAGCCACCTGTCTTTGAGCGACCGGTTCGAGTTCTTTCTTTGGTGCTGCTTGAAGCCACTCACTTTGTTTTGAGTACTCAATCCGGGCTACCCAAAGCCAATTGTTTCTGAGCATCTTGTTAGGGTTTGTATATTTTTTTAAAACCGAGCCGCCTATTTTTTTTCCTTTTAAGCACTTATTTATGGTTTGAATCCGCTTATTTTTTTTCTGGGCACTTAGGGCCGATCACCACTCTCTACCCCTGCGGCTCGGAACCGTTGGATAGTTCCTTGTCAGATCCAAAGGGGGGAGCCCTGCGCAGAAGGGCCAAGGCAAGTAGCGACTGCCCAACAAAGTGGCGCCGTTGCCGGGGATGAGCATTTCTCCCGCGGCCGCGACCGACTTAAAAAATTCGGTGTAAGGGAGGACCGGCGTGATAGGCAGCGGTGGGGCAAGTTTGGGTATTTTGCATCAAGTCCTTTTTTTTGGCATCGGGTCCTTCGGTCCTCGTGCCTGCTCATCATCGGCTTCAAGGCGGTCGGCATCGGCATATCGGATTTCTTCAGCGGCTTCTGTTTTTTTTGTCTGCTCGAAAATTGCCTACTCCAGTCTTATTTGGCGGCCAAGGTCCTTCTCAAACGACATCGACAAGGGTTATATTGGGGGCTTGTTGTTGGGCTTGTCGGGTGCGAGGGGTTTTGGGGTGTCGGGTTTTCCCTTGGGGATTTTTTGGCAGGTCCGCTCCGGCCCGCTTGAGACTCCGGCTCCCGCTCCCGGCCTCCGAAGGGTTAACAGGTCAGTTCCTTTTTGTGAGTGCTTGATTTTGTGAGTGTTTATTTCTAAAAATTTGAAAATTAAGAGGGTGAACAGTTTGCTTGAGGGGTCTGGATGAGGGTGAAGAACAACGAAGGGGTGGGAAGAACTGTCCAAGAAAATAGTGTAAGGGGGTCCGCTCGAGGGGGAGAGAGAGAGAGGGCAAGGGGGAGAGAGGAGAGAGGGGTCCGAGAGGGTCCGGGGGCGCTGTCTATTTGGGACCCAAGGGGGTCGCCAAACATTCTTGATCCACACGGGTTGTGGAGGGCACCTACCCAAGGGCTAACTCCCGCATGGGAGAGGGTGTCTAGAGGGGGGTCTGGGGCTTCGGTTCTCGACCCGCACGTGCTGACGACGGGTTCCTTGCAAGGGTCGACTCACGTAAGGGGGAGAGGTTCTCAAACGGGGTCAGTTGGGAATTTGGGGGTGAGGAGAGTGGTGCTACGGGCGCCGGGGCAAAGGGACGAGGGAGACACGCCTACCTTTGCTAGTGAGGGGGTTAGAGAAGAGGGGGATACTTGGGGGCCCTTGGACGGGGGATCAGAGGCCAAATCCTGGGTGGATCAGTGTCTGGCCGATTTATCAGACTCGGACCTAGGGGACTATTGGGACTATGACAACGAATATTGAAGGTCACAAGGTACGTATGCTTATCGGCTCAACTTGAGAGACTCTTCCTAAATCTCTGCTTTTCCCACCCCACTTTTTTCAGGCTCCCCGATTTTAATTCCCGTGATTCCAAAAGAGAAAAGAGGCAGTCGGAGGCGGAAAAGGAAGAAGGGAACGAGGTGCGAAGAGTTTGCAATAAGGAGAATGAGAGGAAGTAGATAGGCTAGTGATCTCCGATTGATAGGTGGATCCAGTCCTGGGACCCGTGTAATTCCACGCTTGAGGTGGGCCGAGTAGAGGCGTGGTGCCGATTAGGCTAACTTAGGACTAGAGGTCAGTTCAGTGGGGGACGTAGCGCCCGGGTGTGTGACTTCGGTCCGACTCCTGGGAGGGGGTTGCCACCCTTCCTCGGGGATAACCTGAGTCAGTTACTAGTCTCTACACCGGGAGTGGGGAGGTGTCTCTCAGCGGGGGGAGGACAGGAAGGTAGCCGAGTGAGACGGCGTTCCTTCTTTGGTCCATTTGATCCTTCTGAGCTCACAGGCTTCTTCTACTTGTGGGTTAGAGGTGGTCTCTCGAGTGGCCAAAAGGAAGTGGGAACTTAGGGAATTTTCTTTTGATTATATTGCATGAGCTTAAAAGCCGTCCCGGAATGGATGAGCGTGTGTACGTATGGAGGTGTTGACGTGTGCTGTTACTCTTTTCGACTATGGATGGGTGACTTTGATGTGGGTGTCGACGTAGAGGAAGGGCTAGATCAAGGGGAGGATTTCTTTCGTGGATGGGAAGAGGCGATAGGCCACTCTTGCGGTTCGAGGGAGGAATTGAGGGGTTACGGGTATAAGTATTTTTACTCTTTAGGATACCGAACCTACACCAAAGGTGGTCATCCGGCGCCGGTAATTCCTGACGCTTATCTCGACGAATCGGACGGCTGAAAAGTGCTAATAGGGATCGTGGAGAGAGTAGTAAGGACAGTAAATCCATGAGTTTGAGGGCTCTAGAGTTTGAACCTGCTGGAATTAGTGTGGGTGATCGAGGTGGGGTGGACGTGTTGTGCTATACTTTCTACTGGTGGACCGGCCATTTCGACATTGCCTTGTACGTGGAAGAGGGTGTGGATAGAGAGGCAGGATATTTGGATAGCTGGGAAGAAGCGGTCGGTCACGCACAGCTCGAGAGGGAACTGCTGGGGGCTTACGAGATCAAGTATTTCTACTCGTTAGGGTGTAGGACGTATTCACGCGGTGGTAGGCCTGTTCCCACTATTCCGGAAGCCTTCCTAGACGGTTCGTACAGTGGAGGGCACTGGTTCAAATCCTAGAGGAGATAGTCTAAGGGGATGGTTAGGATCATAGAGGGCACTGAAGAAAAGGGGGTTCGAATAGAGAGGGCAAATTTAAGCAAGGACAGGGAGTGCTTTAGCGTCCCCTTGGACCATCGCACCGAGAGGTATTTGGCCGGTCGCGAGAGGGGGTTAGAGCTAGAGAAGGGGGTCTTTCTTTGGGCACGGTTTGCGGTAGGGACTTGGGAAGGGGACAGGTGGTCCCGGAATAGGCCCCAGAACAGTAAGAGAACCAGACGAACAGTGGTCCGAGCGGAAGGGATGGTCTATCTGAGCAAGGAAGCCTGGGTATATTACGTCACACACTTGGTCCTAGGTTGGTACTGTGCGGATCATTGGGAGACTCGAGCAGACCCGATTCTGAGGCGGATCTTTGAGGCGGAAGCCGCAGAGCCCCTTAGATACTACCCACCAATTGAGGTGAGGGTGACTTGTGCCCGAGACGAGGAATACCCTCGCGCCACAGGGTGCGTCCGGGCTATATTCCCATCTTTCGTTTTTCGGAGGGTCAGCGGAAAGGAGGAGCGGTACGAGAAGGTTGTGCGGTCCATAATACGGGAGAGAGGGTGGCAACTCTCTGTTAGGTCGCTCCATTGGTACTACACCTACTGCGTGGATAACCCGGTACCATACGGAATTAAAGCCTGTAGGATTCGCCCAGGGATCTTTAGGGAATCTGCTCGGGACTGCGAGGGTGGACGGGATTATGGTTGCCAAAGGGTCTTCGGGGTATCCCTGAAGATGTTTTAAAGTGAATGGTGTTCCATGACAAGGAACAGGGGCGCTTCGTCGTATCCTTCACGGAGGGCTGTGAGACCCGTAGGTTAATCCCTAGCAACGGGGAGATCCCCGATTGGGAGAGGATATAAGGAGGAAGGGCCACAGCTAGTGGGGAGTTTTGTGTAGATAGAGTCCGAAGAGGTTGAAGGCCAGAGGGGTGAAAGGAGTCTCGAGGTGACCGCGGTTATCTTTGTAGCCCCGGAAGCTTGGGCAAAGATTGTAGTACCCCTGGTCTGGGACAAGGGGGTGGGTTGAAAGAATCGTTACAGGGGGCGAGAGAGGTGCGAAGGGAGTGGATAGGTAGGGTCGGAGAGTGTCTCCAGTTTGTGGCCTTGGAGAAGGTGAGATTCGCAGGGAGGGGAGAGCTTCCGAGAGCGTGTTACCCGTTGACCTTGAAGGTACCATCCTTCCTGTTTCCAGGGACAAACGAAGAGAAGATAGTGAGGCTTCTAGAGAGGGGTAGGTGTTTGGGACTACCCTTTGGGGCTCTGTGGACGCTGTATACACATTGCGTCGATCAGGGAGTCCCTCCCCGTAGGAAGCTTTGGGGAATTTTTAGGAGGTTGGGGTCTCTAGAGAAACCCTTCACTCTCTTTCCAGAAAAATATCGCCGGTGGGTCTTTAAAACGACGTCGGTAGATGGTGAGGTTCATACTCAGCGAGAACGGGGTGGTAGAGTCGATAGAGGCCGGTGACACCGAGAAGGTTTTGGTTCCGGGGGACCCAAGAGTGACGCCCTACTGGATGAGCGTTGAGAAGGGGGAGGTCACCCGTGCGTATGTGTGGGTCAGAGCTTGCCGGCTCACCAGGAAAGAAGGGGTGTAGAGAGGAGGTCCGCTTGACCTCGGCCGATTCTTAGAGATTCGTGCTACGATCTTCCTCAGCGAGGAGGCGTGGACCGAAGTTTGGAGGGCCTTGGTAACCGGGCAACTAACGCATTTTGGGTACCGAGAATCCGCGTGACTGGTGGCAAACAACCTAGTGTTAGCTGACATGAGGAAGGGACTTTAGAGTCGTGGACACTAGTGTCCTTCGCCGAGCCCGGTGAGGTCCCTCGTGGGTCAGGAATCCTTCACGCGGACTTACCGAAATTCTTGACAGACTCATTTTTTAGAGACCCGGAGGAGCGGGTAGTGGAAGTACTTAGAGCAGCTCGGGAGTCCGGGGTGCGGGCTAGGGGTTTGTACTGGCTCTACACGCGGTGCGTGGACGCAGGGGTTCCCCCAAGAGAGGAGTTGTCGGCTATATTCGATAGGCTTAGAGAATTTGAAGGAATTCGGGCACACGTGGCTGACGTCCCGTACGCCCGCCTATTCGGGGAAGAGCAGGTAGCCAACCGAAGGGGCTTTGAGGGCCGATTATAAGGAGGGTCCCAGGATCTCTCTGGGCCTCGATAGCACCCGTAGAAGATACCGGGGAAGTGGTCCAAGTCACCCTACCTAGAGCCATATTGGGAGGCAGGCAAGAACCCTCTTAAAGGAAGAAGGGGGGATCCGACGTGGGAAGGCGTTCGTACGATTTGCGGTAAGTAGTGAGGGAGGAATAGTGATCGGCGGGGCCCAAACATTCCTCTCAAAGGAGGGGTATATAGAGATAGCACACAGCCTACAGGCGCAGAAAGACCCTCTCTGGGATGCACGAGCCGTGAGGGACCAGCTAGAGGAACTCGTGAGGGACGTAAGGCCTCACGAAGAGGGGCTGGTAGAGTACCGAGTGACCTGCGAAGGGTGAGAGGAGATCCCACTATTCACCTCCAGTGAGCCAGTGGGGGTTCCTCGTTTCGTCTACGAACGAATCTACCCCTCCGAAGACGTCATAAGGGCGATAGGAAGGAGGGTGTCGATTCTAGGCCAGTTTCGGTTCACAGGGTCGGACCTACACACCTTGCTAATGTGGTGTTTTCGGGATCCCTGTAGAGACGATTGGTCGACTCTAGAGGACCTGGGGTACGCCTTTGAAGGGTGGGGTCGACACGCAAGGGAGTCTAAGATATCGTGGAGGTACTTAGGGAAGCTCTGCGAAGGGGAATTAGAGGGGTTAGACCCCTCGACCCTCATTCAAGTCGCGATTGCCTGTCGCCGACGGAAGCTAGAGGATGAGCGAGCTTGACCTGGACGGACTTGAGGGGTTAGAAAGAGTAAGAGAAGAAGTTCTCCGGATCCTCACTCTCTGTTGGGAGGAGGAAAGGAGGGCGAGGCCTGGGTCCTTGGCTAGGATCAAGCTACTGGACACTGCCGTGATTGCAATCCTCGACGAATTAACGATAGATCTTCTCTCGCGGTGAGAAGAGGGTATGAGAACTTCATTCGTCTCCAATAGGATTCGTTGGGAATTAGAGACCTGCGAGGACGGTAACGAGGTTAGGATCGAAGGGGGTGCGAAACTTAACCCCGAGTTGGGAGGGGATCGGGTGATCCGTGCCGAGAAGGAATTTCTAGTAGAGGTCCGACGGCTCGCCTTGTGGAAAAGGAGGAGTTGGACCACGCTAGCTAGCTTTTCGGTCCACATTAGAAATGCGAGTGGAGTGAGGTCCTCAAGGACTTGGAGAGAGCCTTTGCTGGAAGTAGAGAGAAGATTCGAAGAAAACTCTAGGTATCTGGGAATCCCACTGGCATCTAGGATACACCTTGTGGAGACCCGATTTTTGGATAGGACGGGAGAATACGAGGGGGCTTTGCGTCAGACGCTACGTGAGGAAGGGGAGGTCGGTCGCGCTAAGTGCGAGGACTCGCTGGTAGAAGCCGCCGCAAGGTTGGCCGGCGTGAGGTGAGGCCCCCTATGATTAGATACGAAAGGGGAGATCCTTTTGGTACCTTGGAAAGGGGTTGGAAAACGGGAGAAAGGTATGGAGTAACCCTCCCTAGGGTTAGAGGGGAAGGAGTGGTGTCTACTGAGTTCTTCGAAATCTACGGGCAAGAGACGGTGGTCAGGTTCTCTCTGGCATCCGAGGGAAGTAGCTGCACTAGGAAGGCAGAGATTTTTTTGTCCCCTGACGACCGGCTAATCTTTGCGACTGAATTGGCAGAGGGAAAGGACCCCTTAGGCATCGCCCGAAGGACCCTGGACCGGTTGAGGAGATTGAGAGGAGGTATTGTCGGGGAACGCCTGATTGATAGGGTAGAATACCGAGGGAGGTCGGAAGTTCCAAGGGCGGCTCACGGGAGGACTTGGGAGATCCCGACTTGGACCTACCGGCTACTCTACGTTGACGACGCGACCGTGAGGAAAGTTCGAACTAGGGGACAAGTGATTGAAAAATTCCCGTTAGGTTAAGAAGGGGGGCACGAGCTGTTCACCCAGTGTTGGGAATCGCGGGAAGACACTGACTTTGAGTGGTGGGCACTCGTGGGAGGATTCATCAAACCCCTGTTTCAAGGAGAACCCGAAGAAGTTGATAGGGCCCTGATTAGGAGGTGCTCTCAAGAAGGGATAAGGGGGATCTCCGACATAGAAATAGCCAACTTAGCCTTGGCCGCCTGCGAAGAAAAGCGAGTGAGAGACTCTTGGTGGACGGTGACCAGCGAGGAGTCGGAGAAAGATATTGCTATCGAGGAATCGAGTGAGGAGAAGGAGGGCTCGGAAGAAAAGGACGACTCGGAAGACAACACAGACGATAGTGAGAGAGACAACTAGAAGTTACCGATAGGGTGGATGGAGAGTGAAGTTGAAGCTGGTCTCTCTTGTCCACCGGAAACCGCTGAAAGAAGGGGGGTAGTTAAGAGCCCCGCGTTGGGAGTTAGGCTAAGTAGGGTGGTGGAAGAAATAACTGGGGGAACAAAGACAGTAGATAGGGCCGAGAGGGGTTCGGAAACGGCTTCAGGAGAAAGACAGGCCTCGGAGGGGCAAAGAGCTACCACGGAAGTACGGGTGCACAGGGATGTGGGGCAGAGGGTGCCGATAAATGAAGGGATCGCCGAAGCCTCGAGAGGCATTCCAGTAGAGTCCCAGTGGGCGGACCTAGTGGACGCGGAAGCAAGGATAGGAGAAGCTCCAGAATTTCCTAGAGACAAACCGGGGTATCGACTACCTAGGGGGGAGGAAGATGAGGGTCCGGATAGAAGGGACTTAAGAGAGTGGAGGTCGGCGGAGGCCGGCGGCAGGCCACGAAGATGGGTCGAAAGGAACCCGAAAACCGTTCCCGACGAAAGACAGGCTTTGGTGGGACAAAGGGCTAGCACGGAGATGCGAATGCCAGTGAGAGACGGGGCGGTCGAGGCCTCGAGGGGCCTTTTTATAGAGTCTCGATGGGCGGACCTGCTGGACACAAGAATGGGAGAGGCACTAGAATTCCCGAGAGATAGGGTAGGATACACGCCACCCAGGAAGGAAGAGGAAGGAGGACCGAGTAAAAGGGACCTTAGGGACGAGAGGTCAGCGGAGGCTGGCGGTAGGCGACGGAGGTGGGCCGAAAGGGAATCGGATGCTGCATGGGCTCCTGGAGAGGTAACGGGGAGGAGTCACGGGGTGGATGCCTGGAGAGGCTTTAGAGGGCAGGACCACGCTCGGTGGGAGACCGAGTGGTCGAATGAGAGGAGCCGCTACGGGGAAGACCCCTGGGGACCGCCAAGACCCCGACCACGGATATAGGAGCCGGATCCCTCGTGGTACAAACCGTACGACCCGGCGATCGATGGGCCAATGGAAGGACCCTATTTCTGCAGATACGACGACCGACGAGTCCCCTACTACGATGTCAACCTGGGTCTGGAGGCGCTTTTCGTCGATGGGCGGGACGTGACGGGATTCGTGGAGAAATGAGAAAGTTATGCTTACCGAAAGAGATTCTCCGAAAAAGAGTGGATATACCATTCCATCCAACACTCTGACCCGGAGCTAGATCCCACGATTAGGGCTATCTACCCCGCAGATGGGTGATGGAGGACCTTCAAGACCAGCCTGTTGCGGACTTTCGCCTGTGATGACTTGATCCCTACCGTGGAAGGTTTGCGGCGTGTTACAAGGGGGAAACGAGAGAGCTTAGTGGCCTTCACCCGTAGGTTCAAGCGGTTGTCCCAAGCCCTAGTGGATAGGGGGATGCTTCGGAGGTGGACATGTGCGTAATGTTTATGTTGCACCAGCTGAGGAAAAGAGGAAAGAGGTCCTTGAAAAGCCCCCGAGGGATTCTGCCAACTTCGAGAAAGTCGCAGAGGTTGTTTTTACAGGGGGAGGGGTGGATGTGAGAGAGTACATGAAAGAGACCCTGGACATGGCACTCTGCAATATGCGTAGCACGCGGAATGACGGCCTTAGGGGGAATGATATACCACCCCCGGGTCCACCTGGTCCGCCCGGTCCCCGGTGGGGAGATCGACTGGCGGGATTAAGAAACGAGTCAAGAAACCAGGGAGGCTGGAGGGATTACCGAAAGGCAGGGGGGAACCGTGACCCGGATTGGGGAAGTTCCCATTGGAAAGACGCTAGGGACGGTAGGTGGGGAGACGCGCCTCAAGCGAGGACTTCTGGGCCACGACCAGAGATTAGGGCTCCACCGCCACCGTCGGCCTCTCCTGTGCCTGTAGCCACCACGACGCAAGGGGGTCCGCGCCCCAACAACCTGCAAGCTCGAAGCAAGTGTGTTTACTGCAATGAAGAAAACCACATGAAAAGGGATTGTCCTTATCTTACGGAGACTTTAAGGTTTAGAGTGGTCAAGCTAAACGAAAACAAATGGGTTGTATGGGGAGATGGAGGAGAGGGGATCTTCTTCTACCCCTCAATGAAGGTGAATGTGGACAAGAGAATAGCCCTCCAGGAGGCGAGGCTGGGGAAGAAACCTGAAATTGGAGACACCTCCAACACATCCCATATCCAAATGACGGAGTCACTTGGGGGGTTATCCATTAGGGAGCCCCGGGTGTCCAGTATCAAGTTCATTGAGACCCAGCCTGAAGATGAGAGGCCTTGCCTAAGGGTGAGGACATAGATTGGGGTCGAGGCGTCTATAAGCCAGAAGAACGTGGCGGAAGCTGGTGGAGGAAGAAGCAGCGACAACGACTAACCAATGGCCGATGCTAAAGTTGCGGAAGAAAAGAAGGAGGAGTCCACTTCACCCAAATCGCCTAAGAAGAGGGGACCCAAAAAGTTCGAAATGAAATGCACCTTGGACGAGATAGACACGGTAGCCCCCCTTAGGAGGACCCTGATGCAGCCTATGCAGTGCACGCTTTTGGAATACCTACCCGCCAGCAAAAGTGTCAGGGAAGAACTCCTAAGCATCACGAGAAAGGTGAGAGTCCCGCTCGTAGGGGGACCCACAGTGCCGGGGGAGGGGCCAACCAAGGAAGAAGTACAGTCGTCTCGCATTACCATGGAAGAACTGCCGGCAAACTTCTTATCGGGTGAAGAGACCAAAAAGTTCTATGTGTTAGGAAGTGGCCGGCTCCAGGCAGTGGTAAGTGGGAAGAAGATGAGGGCACTAGTAGACAATGAGTCCGAATCTACTGTATGTAGGCTCCATCGCTCGGGAGTTGGCCTTGGAGATCGATCGGGGAGTGTCGATGTCGATGGTAGTGGCGGATAACTAGCTACAAACGGCGGAAGGAGTGTGTCATAGCCCCATGATCGAGGTCGCGGGTGTTGAGGCCTCTGTCCCAATATTTTCTGTAAAAGAGTGTTCCTCCGAGTTGATCCTCGGTAGGACCTGGCTGAGCGCGGTACACGCTACCACGGTTGACTTGCCTGATGGAAGTCGGACCCTCTCAACCAAAGTCCGGATGAAATCCGGATGGTCCTAAAGACCGTGGACGCGCAAGATGAAAGAAACAAGACCCACATTCATAGGCGGAAGGGGAGCCAGTCGAGGGTGTGCCGAGTCCGTCTGGAGGAGGCACCCTTGACGGATAAGGAACTCAAGGGGGACCAATTGAAGGTCGAAGATGTAAGGGATAAGATTGTGATTAACGGTATAGGGTACGAGAAGGAGGACGAGGAGGAGGAATTCGGTGGATGTGTGAGGTTGTCTTTTTTGGAGGAATCCCCTTAGCCGGCGACATTAAGAAGCACAAAACTGTGGCGGAAAAGGTAAAACCCGCCGCAGTCAGTCGGGATAGAACGGGGGAGGCTACAATATTGGAGGAAGAGATTAGCGATAGCATCCGAAAAAGAAAGGAGACTGAAGGGCGAAGAATTACGGCCGATCGGTTTGCCAAGATAGATATAGGGGATGGCAACCTCACAAGAGAAGAGAGGGAGTTCGTGGCCATGACCCTGAGAAACTGCGATAAGGCCATAGCGTTCGATGACTCAGAGAGGGGGAGGATCGACCCGAGATACGCTAAGCCGGCCCGGATCCACACGATTCCGCACGTACCTTGGAAGGATAGGCCCCAGTGGAAATATGCTCAAAATGAGAAGGAGGAGATAGTGGCTTTTATCAAGGAAAAGATCAGGACGTTCATCGTAGAGCCTTGTGAGAGTGCCTACTCCAATAAGTGGTTCTTTCTGAGAAAGGGGGGTAGCAACAAACTAAGGTGGATACAGAATCTCCAAAGGACCAACGTCGCCACTATAAGGGACGTGGGATCCATACCGGAGGCGGACCTACTTGCGGAAGGGTCAGCAGGTCGCTCGATATACTCAATCTGTGATCTCTTCTCGGGGAATGACGAGATCCCCTTAGACTATCGGGATAGGCACATGACCGCTATGCATATGCCTTTAGGGCTGGTCCAAATGATGGTGGTACCCATGGGGTGGACGAACGGCATGGCAGTGTTCCAAAGGGCCATGATTGCGGTCCTCAAGGAGTTCATACCTGAAAAGGTGGAAGTCTTCCTTGATGACTTCCCGATAAAAGGGCCGGTCGAACGGGATGAGACGGAGGTTTTTCCCGGGGTAAGGAAGTTCGTGGTAGACCACATGAGCGATGTCAGGGATGTCCTTGTGAAATTGGACGATGCCAACCTTACGGTAAGCGGAACTAAGAGTCGCTGGGGCGTGTCGTCCATCAAGATATTGGGTTTCATTTGCGACAAGGGTGGGCGGAGACCCGATCCGAAGAAATTAGAGAAATTAATGACCTGGCCATCGCCGCTCAAGTCGATAACGGAGGTTTGACAGTTTCTAGGGGTAGTGGGCTACTGGAGAATCTTCATAAAAGCCTACGGTGAGAAAGCGGAACCCCTTAGAAGACTGCTCAGGAAATCGAAAGGATGGATTTGGGGGGGGGAGCAGACCGCCGCCATGGAAGCGCTAAAAGAGGAATTCCGCGAAGGAGGGCAAGTCCTAGGGGTTCCATTCTTTGAGGACGAGGAGGGTCGCCCATTTATAGTATCCACAGATGCGGGGCTCAACTCGGTCGGGAGCGTCTTGTCTCAAAAAGATGGAGAGGGGAGGATGAGACCTTTACGATTCGAGAGTAGGACCTTGAACCCCGCCGAGTGAAATTATAGCCAATTCAAAAAGGAAGTGTTAGGGGTACTGCATTGCCTGAAGACCTTCCGTCATTACCTATACGGGCGATGCATTCTCCTAAGGGTGGACCCAACAGCAGTGGCCGCGGTCCTTCAAAAGGATTTCTCGCTAACTGATCCGACCATCGCCCGATGGATGATACATATTAGGCTTTACGACTATAGGGTCGAGAGGACATCGGGGACCAAGAACCAGGTCGCGGACAGGTTGTCCTGACTTCCCATTCGTGAGGAGGACCTACCGAGGCTTAAGGAGGAAGTGGTGACAATGGCCGAAGGGAAGGTAATGAAAGTCGCCGCTAATAGAGCACAAGTAGCAGCGAACAATCGGGGAGAGGAGGGGCCCCCGAGGACCTTTCTCGCTAATCTCTACGACGGAAAGTACCGGGACATAGGACTGTACTTAGCCAGTAGGGAAACGGGGACAGAAAGAATCCGGCAAGAGGCGCTGGGATATTGCCTGCGAGGGGGTCATCTCTTTAAGAGACCCACCAAGCTTGCAATACCCATGAGGGGACTATGCGATCCGGAGGAGAGAAGGGCAGTCATAGAGGAACTCCACGACGGGGTCGTTGGAGGCCATAGGGGGTAAAGGGTACTTTCGATAAGGTCCGTAGGCTTTATTGGTGGGACGAGCAACACACGGAAGTAGAAAAGTACTGTTCAACGTGTGAGGCTTGCCAGAAGAGGGCGACAGTTCGATACAAAGAGCCCTTAGTTCCATCGCTTCCCACGGTTCCGGGTGAGAAGGTCCATGTAGACTTAGTGACCATGCCAAAAGGGGTCGGCGGACTTCGGTATATAATCAATGCCCGTGATGACCTCACCGGATTCGTAGAAGCGAAGGCCATTACGAAGAAGACGGCGGAGGAGGTAAGCGATTTTCTCCTTAAGTATATCGCACGGTACGGGTGTGTCGGGAGGATAGTCATGGATAGGGGAGCGGAGTTCTTGAGCCAGAAGGTCAAAGGGTTATTGGAGAAGGCAGGAATAGGGGCGGTCTATACGACCGCTTATCACCCCCAAAGCAATGCGCCAGTAGAAAGGGGGCACCAAACGCTTGTAGATCCCCTAGCGAAATGGTGCAAGGGTCGCGCGGAACAATGGCCGAAGTATATACGGTACGTGGTTTGGGCCGATAATATCACGGTCAAGTCCAGTACGGGGTACCCTCCTTACACCCTTTGGTTCGGTAGGCATTGTCCCCTACCCATTGAGTTCCACGTCGACACTTGGACGAGTGTCTCGTGGAAAACCAACATGACTAGGGATGAACTGTTGGAGGCACGGATACAACAAATAGCCGAGAACTTAGATGTCGGGCTAACTGAGGCGGGAGAGAATCTCGAGAGAGAGAGGGCGAAAGGAAAGGATAGGTGGGACAAAAATCTGCGGGTCCGAAAGACGCCGATAGGGGTTAACGACCTAGTGCTGATGTACGATTCATCACTAGAAAAAACCTGGAGCCGGAAATTGGTAAACCGATGGATGGGGCCGTATAAGGTCCTAAAGAGATTGGATTAGGGGGCTTACATGCTCGCGGAATTAGATGGGAGTAGGCTATGGGACCCTATCGCGGGGGCTCGTCTCAAAATCTTCCAATCGAGAGGGACCCTTGGGGAAGAGCCGTGGCAGAAAGGAAAAGAAGCTATTGACACAGAGGTGAGCGTAACCCATGAAAAAGGGGAGACCTCCAAACAAGGAGCCTCTTCTCGACCCCCAAAGAAAGGGTATAAGGTTCGGAAAACTGCCCTACCAAAGACCCCTAGGAAGAAGAAACGGCCGAGGGAGGATGACGGAGATACTGACCGATTGAGGAAACACAGGTTGAACGAAAGGAGGAATGCGTCAAGAAAGGCCCTGAGACTCAAACGTGAGAGAGAGGAGAGAAAACGGAAGAGAGAGAGGCGCGAGAAGAGGATGAAGAGACGGAGACGGGCGTAAAAAGGGGGAGGAGAATGGTGTACCATAGTTAGAAAAACGTGGTCCGTGAAAAGTGATATGTCGAAGGGAAATTTATACTGGGTGTCGTAAGGGGCAATGAGTCGTAATACTGAGAGGATGTTGTTCCATAGACCGGCGTCATAGGGTGGGGATGTGCCGTGGATGGCGTCGTGACAAAACAGTAGGGTCAAGTCTGGTAAAAAGAAAAGGACAACGAAATCTAACCGAGGAAATGGGATGAAATGGGAGACACTTTTTCTGGGTGAACATTGGGCAAGGGGCAACGGTTAAAAAGAAAGGGGGCACGAAAGAGACTTGCCGGGGACGGCGAGAAATGGGGTGTGGGCTGGTTGTCGGGCGGCTGTCTACCAGCCGAAGGGTTTCTTTCTTTGAAAAGAATACTTTTTTTCTTTTTTTTTGCTGGTTTGTTTGGGTTTTGATGTATGCGTGCGTGTGGACATGTTGTTTGTGGATGACCTCGGGCTTCCGGGTCTTCATACTAGCCCTTCGTCGGATTGGAGCATCAGTTCGGACCATGGTCGCAAGGGGGCCCTCACGGATCCCAAAGATCTGGAGTTTTTGATACCAATATCAAAGAAGTGGGAGATGGTGACAGAATTTGAACAGGCCATGGAAAATTCGGGGTGAAGGAGGACCCGAGTCTGACTACGGGGGGGACAGATGGGGGCGACTGTAGTGGCTGCCCCTCCATTTTTTTTGTCAAAGGCAGGATGATGGCAAAGGGGCGCGCGTCAATCGGCATGAGTCCGGATCTAGGGGAGAGGCCGACACACCCTTCTGTGATGAGTTGGCATTGGGAGGCAAATACTTTGCCCGCGGGAGCATGTGCGGCTAGCTTGATAAGAACCCAGATGCGCGCGTGTCTCTCCAACATTGACGGTCTGAACATGAGCGCTCAGTGAAATACTTCAAGGACCCTTCTTGTGCTTCTTGATGACTGTTCCAGAGCAGGAGCAGGAGCTCCAGGGGCTCCCAGCAGTGGGTTGCATCCGAGCGGGAGCTGAGACCCGACGAAGGGGAGAAAGTACTTCTTGGAAGAAGTCGCGGGAGCGTGGTGCAAAATTAAGTTGGATATAATCGGGAGCGGGTGACGGCCGGCCGACGACGGAATTTTCTTACCCGCGTCGCCACGAGGCCGGGAGGACTGGACCAGAATAATGGCAAAGGAGGGGACCTGCCAGCGATCAACTGGGATTGATTCTTATCAGCCAACGCCTGCCTTAAGGAAAGAGCTCGCGGATCGGTCGACCACGCGCAGGGAGCTTGGGTGCTCGATGTGACAATGCGCGGGCCCTCGTCCCGATGATCCTGTCATGTGTTCCTGCGAACTGAGGTCAGCGCTAGTGCTGCCCCTTCGCATGACGGGCGCGTCGTATCAGCCAGGAGGGCAGTCGAACGGATAGTTGCAGGGCCATTGAGCCAGTGATAACAAGAATGAGAAGCAAAAGGGAGGGTTGATATGACTCGCTACGTTCCGGCTCTAACCGTTTTTTTCTTCCTTTTTTTGAAAACCCAGAGTGAGGGGGGAGAGAATCTCGAGAAAAAAAAAAAAAAAAAAAAAAGGATGATCTTTTCAATTAACGGCAGGATGG
>BFEA01000456.1:309651-337397 GCA_003427395.1 Chara braunii
AGAGAGAGAGAGAGAGAGAGAGAGAGAGAGAGAGAGAGAGAGAGAGAGAGAGAGAGAGAGAGAGAGAGAGAGGCACACGGCTTCAGGCGCACATAGGCGATAGCCGAAGGGGGGGGGCGACTCCATCGCTGGGGGCACCCGACGAACAACAGAGGTCGCAGGCACGAGCGGAGCGCCCTGGGCCAAATAGGTCTACGGGAGAAAAGACGGTTGATCGTGCATGTGAGAGTGAGCGAGAGAGCAGAAGGGACTGAGAGGGAGAAGGCGGGAAAGAGAACGAGGACACTTGGAGGTGAAACGACCGAGCTCCTTCGGGAAGGCAGCGCCCTTGCTACGGGGGCCGGTGAAGGAAGGAGAGGGCGAGAGCTAGAGACAACGACAACGAGCGTGCGTACCAGACTGCAGCAACGAGCCGTGCGGTTCCCATCCCCTGACAGGTGGCCCTGTTCATTGTGGGGGCGAGTAAGTGTTTGCGGAGCACCCCTGTATCGACGTTCGGGAAAAACGAGGGCGCAAGTATCTTGTTCTCTCGATTGCTATGTTTGGACCTGGCAGCTTCCGGGGTCGGTGCACAGGCCTCGAGTTCGCTGGTTGTGGAGTTATCGGCACAGGGGTCGACTGCGCGCTGACTGTTGCTTATATGCGAGAATGAGTCCGAGCGTGCTTGTGAACCTCTGGGCTCCGCGTCCGCGCTTGCCAAGAAGGGAGCGAGAGAAGGACGGAAGATCGAGGTTGGGAAAAAGGAGGACAACGAGGGCAAATCCGGAGGTGCCTGAGTGTGTGTGTGTGTGTGTGAGAGAGAGAGAGAAAAAAAAAGGGAGAGGGAGAGGGAGTTAGAAAGAGAACTTAGGAGGAGAGGGCACGAGAAGGAGGGAGAGATAGAGAGAGAGAGAGTGAGAGAGAGGGGAGAGGGAGGCTGCAGTCCTAACGACGTGTACGTGTCGAACAAAACCACCCATTTCCGTTCGAGTTTGGTCGTTGGGGCGGTTCGATGGCCCTTCTGAGCATTGAGTTTGAGCCGTTCTAAGCCACCTGTCTTTGAGCGACCGGTTCGAGTTCTTTCTTTGGTGCTGCTTGAAGCCACTCCCTTTCTTTTGAGTACTCATTCTGGGCTGCCCAAAGCCAACTGTTTCTGAGCATCTTGTTAGGGCTTGTCTATTTTTTTTAAATCGAGCCGCCTATTTTTTTTTCCTTTTAAACACTTATTTATGGTTTGAATCCGCTTATTATTCTTCTGGGCACTTAGGGCCGATCACCACTCGCTACCCCTGCGGCTCGGAACCACTTGATAGTTCCTTGTCAGATCCAAAGGGGGGTATCGCTAGGGGAGCCCGACGCAGAAGGGCCAAGGCAAGTAGCGACTGCCCGACAACGTGGTATCAGGCCAAGATGGGATGACCGAAGTGGAGAATGGGAGATTTCCAAGATGAGGTCCAAAGACAAAATGAGGATTGACCAACCTCTCGCTCGGGCAGATTGCCCACTCACATGAGGGATATGAGAATGTTGCGATCTTGTGAGTTGATGAGTGCATGTGAAGGTATGTCGGAACCAAAGTCAAAACAGGCTGAGGGTTCGAAGGTTGGCCATGACTGATAGCTAGTTGTAGAAGAGAGGGACACTCGTAGCCACAGCGTCAATGAGTAGGTGTACTTGGATTTGAGTGTGTACGTGTGAGTGTGGGATATTGAGGGTAGATCCTAGCTAGATGAGAGTGTGCTGTGAGTGTGCACAAACAAATTGTTGGGGTATACATCGATCGGGGGAGAGATCCTGTTGAGTGTTGTATGTCACAACTATGATCAAAGGAAGGCTGAATCCAATTGTATTCCTGATGAAGTTCATATCTCCGGGTATTTGTGAGTATTTTTGCGCCAAATCAAATATCATTATTCCTGGATATTGATTATCATTTATTATTATTATTATTATTATTATTATTATTATTATTATTATTATCATTTGACATCATATGCTAGGATGAGAGTCAGATGTGGGAAGGGTGCGAGGCAGCAGAGAGGGGAGGATCGTCGTCAAGCGTGACGGCTTTTACCTCCTTCATCCTCCTCCACCTTTCCTATGTCTAATCCCCTCACACACCAATCTTTTCAAGCGGCAAATGTGAAAATGATGTTTCCAAATGGCTTGCTGAAATCAAATCTCAAACACAAAGAGACTATTATTCCGTGCTTGGTCAGTTAGATACATCTAAATGACAGGGCGATCGCGGGAACTCTGCTGGAGTTCAGGCGGAACTCTGGAGGCAGGGAACAATGAGGTACGTGCGCTTTAACCTAAACCTTAAGCCCTAAACCCTAAACCAATAACCTTCAAGTAATTACCTATGACTGTATTAATAAAGAGAGTACTTTGAGTCAGGAGTTCTTCAGGGTTAAAACCGAAGACAGAAAGGAAAACAAACAATAATGCTTGGAATAAAAAATAATCATTAAAAAAAAATGGCATGATCTGACCGGGTAAGTCTAACTGTTGGTGCTAAGAGTAAGCGAGGCTCCGAGAAACCTGCCTTATCACCATAATGATAAGAACAGGGTGATAAGAGTAAGCGAGGCTCTGAGAAGCCTGCCTTATTACCATAATGATAAGAACAAGGTGATAAGAGTGAGTGAGGCTCCGAGAAGCCTGCCTTATCACCATAATGATAAGAACAAGGTGATAAGAGTAAGCGAGGCTCCGAGAAGCCTGCCTTATGACCATAATGATAAGAAACAGGTGATAAAAGTGAGCGAGACTCCTATAATGATAAAAACAAGGTGATAAGAGTAAGCAAGGCTCCGAGAAGGCTGCCTTATCACCATAATGATAAGAAACGGGTGATAAGAGTGAGCAGGGCTCCGAGAAGCCTGCCTTATCACCCTAATGATAAGAATAAGGTGATAAGAGTAAGCGAGGTTATGAGAAGCCTGCCTTATCACCACAATAATAAGAAACATGTAATAAGAGTGAGCGAGGCTCCGAGAAACTTGCCTTATCACCACAATGATAAAGAACAATGTGGTAAGAGGAGCGAGGCTCCGAGAAGCCTGCCTTACCACTCTGTAATAACAAAGATCAGTATGGTAAGATGAGCGAGGCTCCAAGAAGCCTGCCTTATCACCATAATGATAAGAATAAGTTGATAAGAGTAAGTGAGGCTCCGACAAGCCTGCCTTATCACCACAATGATAAGAACGAGGTGGTAAGAGGAGCGAAGCTCCGAGAAACCTGCGTTACCAATGTGATGACGACGATCAGTGTGATAAGAGGAGCGAGGCTCCGAGAAGCCTGCCTTATTACCGTCTGACTTGATCCGATGCAAAATAGTATATAGGAGGAGCAAGACCCTAAAAAACCGACGCTGATAAAGGATGAGTAAATCCTGATCAGTCTACCAACGGATATCAACTTTCCATCTAACTGAATCATTCCATCACTAACGAGCTACTTCTGATTCTAGTAAGGAGAGGATAAGTAAGATCTTGGTATGAGAAACTTATCACTCTTGAAACTTTGATTTGATCTCTATCATATGATTCCTCTCTCGGTTGAATTGACGATATTGCTTGTGGTACTAAGATATGAGGTTTGGTAAATGACCTTTAAAAGGGAAAACTATGTATGATCACTGAGTCGGAGGAGTTGGGAGTGAACTTCTGTTTGTTACTTAGACCAGCGGGGCGACGACCTGGTGGTTAGATAAGAATAAAAGTCAGACAAAAGGAGTCACCGGTACACGTTGACCTCTAGGTCATGAATCAATCTTCAAAGACCCCGGTGAACGGGTGTTAAGCTTTCTTTCGGACTGTGTTGTGCCTACAGTTTTATCGCTCTTGGAGATAATTACGAAAAGAACCGTAGGAGATTGCAATTCTGTTATCATTGGATAACAGGTCGGTAGAATTCCAACTCAACCTTCACATGACTTGATACCCACACCTAAGACAAAACTAGAAAAGAGACAGACAAATCTTTTCCCTACGTCTAAGCCTGAATTGTCGTGGTCACTCTCGAAGGCCCTTGAAAAGTGAGGGGCAGGGCAACGGAGTAAGAAGCTGGAAGGAGTGTTGTTTCAGGTTTTGGGGAAGTGAGGGACTTGCTATGATCGGGTTAAAGGTTGACTCTTGTAGTGAATTCTGTGCTGGCATTTTGTATGTGTGTATTTGGTTTTCTCGCATTTGCACAGGTGTTTGGGCGGTGATCTGTCATCAGAACATTGAGGAAATACCTTGGATATTCGGACGGGGTTCATCACGATTGTGAAAAGTGAGGTCCACCGCTCATTCGCTCCCCTTTGATATATACACTTATACTTATATATATATGAACAAGGTCATACGCTGACCCGAGTTAGGCTGGTTACTGGTGTAGACACTATTAGGATGTGGACAGAATGAGAGACTACTCAAAGGATTTATTCTCACAGGCTCATATGACCAACAAAAAGAATGTAGACTCACTAACATAAATAGCTAAGCGTTACCTATGCTACGGCGATCGAGAAAACACCCTCGACTGACCTACCTCTGCGATTGCATGTCGAAGCCTTCGCACGTGGGTCGATAGCTCAGCAGGGATACGCCCACCTAAGGGATGGTGACAACTCCCGCGGGTGGAGGTAAGTTGTACCTCGTGGGATCTCTAACCTGTCGTAGGGATGCGCTAGAGGTATAACACGTGCGTACGGTTGGAGTGGTGTTTGCTAAGAATGACCTAAGACTCCTACGTGACACGACCGTGAGGTCTGACACAAGAATTACTTTGCATCTGGGTGTAGGACCGCCGTGCGAGACAGGTGGCGCCGTTGCTGGGGATCTCGTCTTCCAAGCCAAGGTTCTTAGTGAACGAACTCGGGTGGGGTGAGTCGATGATCCAGGCAAAACGACAAATAAAGCTTATTAGGCTAAAACTCGAGTTAGAAGTGTGAAAAATGGGCTAGTAGTATAGGTGGGGCTACTGTCAGCAAAAATAATTCGAGGTTATCAAGGGTCGTTCGAAGGTCAAGAGTGCTCGGTCGCATAAATCCTAGGACTGCATTGATTAAACTGTGTCCGCACTTTAATATGGCTCCCAAAGGTCGTGGGACCGGTGCTGGAGAGGAAGAGGCGAAAGGTTAGGAAAGGCAGTCGAAAAAGCCATAGATTTGACCACAGAACAAGGAAAATGGGAGGAAGAAGAAGATGGAGGACTAGAGGAGAAGGAGGACGGACTGAGAGAACGTAAGCATAAGGAGGAATGGCGCGAACGCACTCCTTCACCAGGGAAGATGACTTACTATTCTTATAAATATGAGAGACGTTACGGCGCGTCTCCATCGCGTTTTGAACCACCTAGTTGACCTCGCCTCGGACCTTACACACCGCTGTATTCCTCGGCTCAAGAGAGGCAGCTGACGATCCTTCCTCAACCACGCTTATCAACAACACAGCCAACGCCGCACGTTCCGTACCCTCTTGTTGTTTTCCAATCTACGTCGCCTGACAAGAGATTATGAATCTCACTTTTGATGTTTTTGATATGTCAGATAAAAATTTGTGGGTTGGTATCCTACTTATTATATAGAAAAATTATATGAAAACCGAAAATGTGACAAAATAATGGTGGCTAGTCGATCCTGAGCTTGACAAACAAAGCTGTCAGTCTTAGTGATATCTAAATGAAGGAAAAATGGGTTGGATTGTGGTGTGTAACAAATAGGCGGAGTATATCAACAAGAACAAAATGGCTTCTGCTCAGTATCAGTTCACGATCAGAGAGCCCAGACAGATGAGGAGTGGTCTAATGACGAATTTACCAACTCGTCATGAGGAGAATGAGGAAACAGGGTATTGCTGGGGGAAGTCTATGAGGGAACATGCCCTCGTCTGGATTAAGTCTGGATGGATCAAAGGCGAAAGTTGTGCAATAGAAAGGGTTAGATTATATATTTCGTTGGAATATTTGCAGGCTATCATAATAAACTTAGCCTTAGGAATAAATTTATCTCTTTCGAGGCTAATGTGGCTTGCGAAGTCCGCACTCGATACTCGGAGCCGGAACGCGCGTCTGAATGAGTTTGAAAGAGTTATAGGAACAGTGGAAGTAAAAAGGGCTTGTGAATTCCTTCCGCCGGCCGCATACCTAAGAGGAACCCGACCTATGTTTATCATAAATGAAGCCTTCGGATGGAGGTCGCGAGCAGAAAAAGTTGCGGAAGCCGCGTTGGCAGTACCCGAAGGAGAATATCACGAGTCCACCTCATTATTGATATACTACTTATACCTGGAGATAGGACATCTAATTGAGGAAAGAGAGTTACTAAGCATATTACCGCAAGTCGACTCATATGCTTGCAGATACGAATTGGTAGATACGTTTAACTATTGGGACGAATTACGATGGGTAATCCTCTTTCAAGCCTAATAGTGAGACGGGGTGCTCCTCACTGAGGAACCTGGGGAAGAATAGTAAGATTAGGAATAGAAAGATGAAATCATGCCTAAAGGAATTAGACAGTCGACTAAAAGGTAAAGGCTATTCTTGTATGGTTGTGTAAACAGGGTATCAAATGACACCTGGAATGTGGTTCGTTGACCAATACTTCTTAATTAACTTGCCTGAGTAGAGAGATGGAGGAATTAAGATGACGTTACTCCGACGAGGGGTGGAGGAAGGAGAAGAGATAGATACATGGTGTGGAGTACCAATAGGACATGAAGCTTTTCTCTGGGTAGAAACTGGTTGGACCACGGAGGAAAGGCGTGCGATAGTAAGAGTGACCTTATACCTATCGAATCTCCTTTGGAAGGCACATGTGATTGACCTTGCGATAGGAGAAAGTCGAACAATTTCCAGGTGTATTCTAGCTGCAGGATTGGTACTTGAGACTTGTTCTCGAAAGATGTACTGGGGGGAAGAAAGGGTGGTCATACGATCGATTGAGGCAAAATGGGCGACTGAATTCGCCTATCCTACAATGAATGTTAAAGTTACCCTTCCCAAGTTCATAATTGACGAGGCGTTTTGGGGAATAGAGAATGTGGAACGGGCAGTACTCGCAACTCAATCGGTGTTTGAGATGGGTTTTGAGTTTGAGACATCTGATGTCATTTACTGTTTGTACTTAGAGATGGGGCCAAAATTGGCGAAAAGGGACTTCTATAACGTCCTATGTATCGTAAATGCGTATCTACGTACCTATTATCTAGAAGATCGCTTGACGTATTGGCGCAAACTCTGTAAGGAAGTACGTCTTGAGGTCTTTCTAGATGATATTCCCTCATTGCTTGGTATGGTTAAAAACTTTTGGCACGGGGATTGGGTACCTCCTGACGAGCTAAACAATTAAAAAGGGAAAAATCATGTTATAGAGGGTTCGTTAACAGGTAGGATGAGAGTTTTTATAAGTGAAATGTCAAGTCAGTGAGGGAAGATGGGTCAATGGTTGTTTTGTGTGTCTTAACAGGGTCTACGGTCTAAGAAGAGAAGAAAAGGAAAGGGGAGAAAATGAGTGACGACGAGGTCAATGGAGGAGGGCTGCCGCCTATTGCCGCAGCGGAAATTGTTAAGTTACTAGAAATCAGAACGATAAAAAGGTCAAACTTGCCAAAAATAGATATCTTCCCGTTTAAAGGAGAAAGAGTATCTAACCTGGTTGGAGTTACTTGAACAGATCTTCAACCAGTTGACTTCAAATGAGAAATTTGCTCAGTTGTACGAGTATGTATGGTGAGAGTGCAAGTCAGACGTGGAAGAAGTTGTAAAGAAGGTCAATAATGATTGGGAAAAATTTAACAAAGGCATGCAAAGAAAGTTTAAATTAGGGGATGGTCTGCTCACGCTTGAACACCTTTATAACATGAACCGAGTCGATTTCACCACGATCGGGGCATTTGCCAACACCTTTGAAAAGACGACCGAAAGAGTCCCAGGGTTGTCCGAAGAAATGTAGTGCGTCATATTCCTGGAAAAATTCTTTGGGTATGAGGCCATGGAATTGACTCGAGGAGGAGCCGACCTAGGGAACCATTAAGAGGAACATCGCGGCTCGGGACTTAGAACATCACCAGGTCAAAGTAAAACGAAGGAAGAGAAAGGCAGTTGGAACAGTCCAAAGAACGGACAATGCGTTAGGAGGAGTATTGAGCAACATGGCAAATGAGATAAAGGAACTTAGGGATAGGGTGTCACAAGCGAAGGTGTTAACAGTGACGCAACCATCAGGGAAGAGGAAGAAGGAAGAAGAAGAAGAAGGAGGCGAAATCGAAGAAGGCGATCCAGAGGAAGCAGTCAAATTGACAAAATGTCAAAAGAAAGCTAGGAATTTAGCCATTGGGGGAAAAGGCTCGGGAAAAGGACAGGTTTCTCAACAAGCGACAGTCTAGTATGGTCAAGAGTCATCGACAAGCACGACTCGATTTGGGCAATGGACCACGGGACCGCCAATGGGTGCATGGACCTGATATTTCCCGATGGTCCCATGGCCGACGCAGGGACCATATCCGATGATGCCTCAAAACCAGAATATGGAAGGAGAGTAAGGCTCGGGGCAGAACCAACAAGCAAATAAGAATCAACCAGGATCAGGTCGCCAAGGCGGTCAAAACCAGAATTGGTCCCAAGGACAAGGACAGGGACGTGGAAGAGAAAGGAGCACAGGAAGGAATCAAGGACTTGGAGAACGAGGAACAAAGAATAAGGGAAAGGAGGGTCAAGGTGGAAACTGGGGACAACCCCAAGTGGGTGTCAATCAAGTGAGACAAGAATACCAGCAAGGGTATGGCCGAGGATACGAACAAAGCTACGACAGAGGGTATGGTAAACGGACAAGGGTACGACAGAGGATGGATAAATTACAGTGAGTGCATTTGTAGCCACTGTGGGATCCAAGGGCACACGGTAAAACGATGTCACGTCAGGAAGCTAGACGAACATGACGGACTCATAACCTCGAACATAGACGGTGATGTATTCGACAAAAGAGGGAAAATGATCGATCCGGACATTCCGGACGGCACGGGAGAAGAGGCCCTCCAGGTGGGCGAACTTGGCCCGAATGCTCCGGCGATGTTCCGAATTAGGCAAGAGAAGGAGGACCCTGTTGTGCATGTGGAAGATATAGAGGGATCAGAAGAGAAAATGAGCAGGATGGGGGTCAAGGAAAACAAGGAGAACATTCCTCTCGTTGAAGAAGACGCGAAGGAGGAGGATGTTAGCATCAAGATCAGAGGAACGTTTGATAGGATGAAGGACCTGGTAGATAAAATGCAAAGATTATATCTAAGGTTTCGCGAAATATGTAAAGGTTATATCTAAGGTTTCGTGAAGCCCTGGGAGGGTTAAGTGGACGAGGACCCTAAAAGCCACAGAGTTTCTAAAGGAAAAAAAAGAAGAAAAATAAGTGTTATCTTCAGCGAATCCCTATAGAGGGTTGAGCGGTCGACCCCCAAAAACGACTAAGTTCCCAAAGAAAAGAAAGAAGAAAAATAAGTGTAATCTTTGGCCAATCCCTGCGGATATTGAGCGGGCGGTCGACCCCTAAAAACCACTAAGTTCCCAAAGAAAAAAAAGAAGATAAATAAGTGTAATCTTCGGCGAAGCCCTAGGGAGGTTGAGCGGGCGGTCGACCCCCCAAAACGACTAATTTCCGAAAGAAAAAAAAGAAGAAAAATACGTGTGATCTTCGACAAAGCCCTGAGGAGGTTGAGCGGACGGTCGACCCTAAAAAACGACCAAGTTTCCAAAGAAAAAAAAGGACAAAAATAAGTGTGATCTTCGACAAAACCCTGGGGACGTTGAGTGGGCGGTTGACCCCTCAAAACGACTAAGTTCCCAAAGAAGAAAAAAGAAAAAAAATAAGGGTAATCTTTGGCGAAGCCCAAGGGAGGTTGAGCGAGCGGTCGACCCCCCAAAACGACTAAGTTCCCGAATTAAAAAAAAAAAAAAAATAAGTGTCATCTTCGGCGAAGCCCTTGGGAGGTTAAGTGGACGAGGACCCTAAAGCCACTAAGTTTCCAAATAAAAAAAAAGAAAAAAAATAAGTGTAACCTTCGGCGAAGCCCTGCGAACGGTTGAGCGGGCGGTTTACCCCCCCAAACGACTAAGTTCCCAAAGAAAAAAAAGAAGAAAAATAAGTGTAATCTTCTGCGAAGCCCTGGGGAGGTGGAGCAGGCGGTCGACCCCCAAAAGCGATTAAGTTCCCAAAGAAAAAAGAAGAAAAATAAGTGTAATCTTCAGCGAAGCCCCGTGGAGGAGGAGCGGGTGGTCGACCCCCAAAAACGACTAAGTTCCCAAATAAAAAAAAGAAGAAAAATAAGCGTGATCTTCGGCGAAGCACTGAGGAGGTTGAGCGGGCGGTCGACTACCAAAAACGATTAAGTTCCCAAAGAAAAAAAAAAAAGAAAAATAAGTGTAATCTTCGGTGAAGCCCTCGGGAGTGTTAACTGGACGAGGACCCTAAAAACCTGTAAGTTTCCAAAGAAAAAAAAGAAGAAAAATAAGTGTAATCTTCGACGAAACCCTGGGGAGGTTGAGCGGGTGGTCGACCCCCAAACCGACTGAGTTTCCAAAGAAAAAGAAGAAGAAAAATAAGTGTAATCTTCGGCGAAGCCCTAGGGAGGTTTAGCGGGCGGTTGACCTAAAAAAACGACTAAGATCCCAAAGAAAAAAAAAAAGAAAAATAATTGTGATCTTCGACGAAGCCCTGGGGAGGTGGAGCGGGCAGTCGACCCCCAAAAACGATTAAGTTCCCAAAGCAAAAAAATAAGAAAAATAAGCATAATCTTCTGCGAAGCCCTGGAGAGGTTGAGCGGGCGGTCGACCCCCAAAACGACCAAGTTCCCTAAGAAAAAAAAGAAGAAAAATAAGTGTAATCTTCGACGAAGCCCTGGGAAGGTTAAGCGGGCGGTCGACCCCCAAAACCAAAAAAGTTCCCCAAAAAACAAAACAAGAAAAATAAGTGTAATCTTCAGCGAAGCCCTTGGAAGCTTAAGTGGCCAAAAACACTAAAAACTAATAAGTTCCCCCCAAAAAAAAAAAAAAAAAAAAGTGTAATCTTCGGCGACGCCCTGGGAGGTTGAGCGGGCGGTCGACCCCGAAAACGACTATGTTCCCAAAGGAAAAAGAAAGAAAAATAAGTGTAATCTTCAGCCAAGCCCTGAGAGGTTGAGCGGGCGGTCGACCCCCTAAAACGACTAAAATCCCAAAAAAATAAATGAACAAAAATAAGTGTAATCTTCGGCGAAGCCTTGGGGAGGTTGAGCGGGCGGTCGACCCTAAAAACCACTAAGTTCCCAAAGGAAAAAGAGAAGAAAAATAAGTGTCATCTTCGGCGAAGCACTGAGGAGGTTGAGCGGGCGGTCGACTACCAAAAACGATAAAGTTTCGAAGGAAAAAAAAGAAGAAAAATAAGTGTAATCTTCGGCGAAGCCCTCGGGAGGGTTAAGTGGACGAGGACCCTAAAAAACTGTAAGTTTCCAAAGAAAAAAAAGACGAAAAATAAGTGTAATCTTTTGGCGAAACCCTGGGGAGGTTGATCGGGCGGTCGACCCCCAAACCGACTGAGTTCCCAAAGAGAAAGAAGAAGAAAAATAACTGTAATCTTCAGCGAAGTCCTAGGGAGGTTTAGCGGGCGGTTGACCCCTAAAAACGATTAAGATCCCAAAGAAAAAAAAAAATAAAAAAATTGTGATCTTCGACGAAGCCCTGGCGATGTGGAGCGGGCGGTCGACCCCCAAAAACGATTAAGTTTCCAAAGCAAAAAAAAAAGAAAAATAAGCGTAATCTTCGGCGAAGCCCTGGGGAGGTTGAGCGGGCGGTCGACCCCCCAAAACGACCAAGTTCCCAAAGAAAAAAAAGAAGAAAAATAAGTGTAATCTTTGGTGAAGCCCTGGTAGGTTAAGCGGGCGGTCGACCCCCAAGAACGACTAAGTTTCCAAAGAAAAAAAAGAAGAAAAATAAGTGTAATCTTCGACGAAGCCCTAGTAAGGTTAAGTGGTCGAAGACCCTAAAAACCACTAGGTTCCCAAGGAAAAAAAAGAAGAAAAATAAGTGTAATCTTCGGCAAAGCCCCTAGGAGGTTGAGCGGGAGGTCGACCCCCCAAAACGACTAAGTTCCCAAGGAAAAAAAAGAAGAAAAATAAGTGTTATCTTCGGCGAAGCCCTGGGAGGTTGAGCAGGTGGTCGACCCCCAAAAACGACTAAGTTCCCAAAGAAAAAAAAGAAGAAAAATAAGTGTCATCTTCGGCAAAGCCCTGGGGAGGTAGAGCGGGCGGTCGACTCCTAAAAACCACTAAGTTCCCAAAGAAAAAAAAGAAGAAAAATAAGTGAAATCTTTGGTGAATGCCTGGGGAGGTTGAGCGTGTGGTCGACCCCGAAAAACCACTGAGTTCCCTAAAAAGACAAGAAGGAAAATAAGTGTTATCTTCGGCGAAGCCCTTGGGAGGTTGAGCGGGCAGTCGACTCCCAAAAACAACTAAGTTCCCAAAGAAAAAAAAAAGAAAAATAGGCGTAATCTTCGACGAAGCCCTAGGGAGGTTGAGCGGACGGTCGACCCCTAAAAACGACTAAGTTTCCAAAGAAAAAAAGAAGAAAAATAAGTGTGATCTTTGGCGAAGCCCTAGGGACGTTGAATAGGCGGTTGACCCCTCAAAACGACTAAGTTCCCAAAGAAGAAAAAGAAGAAAAATAAGGGTAATCTTCGGCGAAGCCCTGGGGAGGCTGAGCGGGTAGTCGACCCCCCAAAACGACTAGGTTCCCGAATAAAAAAAAGAAGAAAAATAAGTGTCTTCTTCGGCGAAGCCCTGGGGAGGGTTGAGTAAGGGAGGACCCTAAAACCCACTAAGTTTCCAAAGAAAAAAAAGAACAAAAATAAGTGTAATCTTCGGCGAAGCCCTGCGAAGCGTTGAGCGGGCGGTCGTCCCCAAAAACGACCAAGTTCCTAAAGAGAAAAATGAAGAAAAATAAGTGTAATCTTCCGCGAAGCCCTAAGGAGGTGGAGCAGCTGGTCGACCCCTAAAAACGATCAAGTTCCCAAAAAAATAAAATAAAAAAAATAAGTTTAATCTTCGGCGAAGCCCTGGGGAGGTGGAGCGGGCGGTTGACCCCCCAAAACGACTAAGTTCCCAAAGAAAAAAAAGGCGAAAAATTAGTGTGATCTTCGACGAAGCACTGAGGAGGTTGAGAGGGCAGTCGACCTTAAAAAATGGCTAAGTTTCCAAAGAAAAAAAAGGAGAAAAATAAGTGTAATCTTCGGCGAAGCCCTGGGAATATTGAATGGGCGGTCGACCCCAAAATACAATTAAGTTCCAAAAGAAAAAAAAGAAGAAAAATAAGTGTGATCTTCGGCGAAGCCCTGGGGAGGTTGAGAGGGCGGTCGACCCCTAAAAACCACTAAGTTCCCAAAGAAAAAGAAGAAGAAAAATAAGTGTTATCTTCGGCGAAGCCCTGGAGATGTTGAGCGGGCGGTGGACCCTCCAAAAAGACTAAATCCCCAAAGAAAAAAAAGAAGTAAAATAAGTGTGATCTTCGGCTAAGCCCTGGGAGGGTTAAGTGGACAAGGATCCTTAAAACCTCCAAGTTTCCAAAGAAAAAAAAGAAGACAAATAAGTGTAATTTCCGGCAAACCCCTGGGAGGTTGAGCGGGCGGTCGACCCCCAAACTGACTGAGTTCCCAAGGAAAAAAAAGAAGAAAAATAAGTGTAATCTTCGGCGAAACCCTAGGGACGTTTAGCAGGCGGTGGACCCAAAAAAACGATAAAGATTCCAAAGAAAAAAAAATAAAAATAAAAAATAAATTGTGATCATCGACGAAGCCCCGGGGAGGTGGAGCGGGCGGTCGACCCCCAAAAATGATGAAGTTCTGAAAGAAAAAAAAAAAAAAAAATAAGCGTAATCTTCGGCGAAACCCTTGGAAGGATGAGCGGGCGGTTGACCCCCCAAAACGACCAAGTTCCCAAAGAAAAAAAAGAAGAAAAACAAGTGTAATCTTTGGCGAAGCTCGGGGTAGGTGGAGCGGGCGGTCGACCCCTAAAAACGACTAAGTTCCCAAAGAAAAAAAAGAAAAAAAATAAGTGTAATCTTCGGCGAAGCCCTGTGAAGGTTAAGTGGCCGAAGACCCTAAAAACCACTAGGTTCCCAAAGAAAAAAAAAAAGAAAAATAAGTGTGATCTTCGGCGAAGCCCCTTGGAGGTTGAGTGGGCGGTCGACCCCCCAAAACGACTAAGTTGCAAAAGAAAAGAAAAAAAAAAAATAAGTGTAATCTTTGGCGAAGCCCTGGGAAGGTTGAGCGGGCAGTCGACCCCCAAAAACGACTAAGTTCCCAAAGAAAAAAAAGAAGAAAAATAAGTGTAGTCTTCGGCGAAGCCCTGGGAGGTTGACCGGTCGGTCGACCCCCAAAAACAATTAAGTTCCCAAAGAAAAAAAAAAAGAACAATAAGTGTAATCTTCGGCGAAGCCCGGGGGAGGTTGAGCGGGCGCCCTAAAAACCACTAAGTTCCCAAAGAAAAAGAAGCCCTGGGTAGGGTTAAGGGGACGAGGACCCTAAAAACCTCTAAGTTTCCAAAGAAAAAAAAGAAAAAAAATAAGTGTGATCTTCGGCGAAGCCCAAGGGAGGTTGAGCGGGCGGTCGACCCCCAAACCGACTAAGTTCCCAAAGAAAAAAAAGAAGAAAAATAAGTGTAATCTTCAGCAAAGCCGTAAGGAGGTTTAGCGGGCGGTGGACCAAAAAAAACGACTAAGATCCCAAAGAAAAAAAAAAGAAAAATACGTGTGATCTTCGACGAAGCCGTGGGGAGGTGGAGCGGGCGGTCGACCCCCAAAAACGATTGAGTTCCCAAAGTAAAAAAAGAAGAAAAATAAGCGTAATCTTCGGCGAGGCCCTGGGGAGGTTGAGGGGGCGGTCGACCCCGAAAAACGACAAAGTTCCTAAAGAAAAAAAAGAAGAAAAATAAGTGTGATTTTTTGCGAAGCCCTGGGTAGGTTGAGCGGGCGGTCGACCCCCCAAAACGACTAAGTTCCCAAAGAAAAAAAAGAAGAAAAATAAATGTAATCTTCGACGAAGCCCTGGGAAGGTTAACTGGCCGAAGATCCGAAAAACCACTAAGTTCCCAAAGGAAAAAAAAAAGAAAAATAAGTATAATCTTTGGCGAAGCCCCTGGGAGGTTGAGCGGGCGGTGGACCCCCCAAAACGACTAAGTTCCCAAAGAAAAAGAAGAAGAAAAATAAGTGTAATCTTCGGCGAAGCCCTAGGAGGGTTAAGTGGACGAGGACCCTAAAAACCACTAAGTTCCCAAAGATAAAAAAGAAGAAAAATAAGTGTAATCTTCGGTGAAGCCCTGGGGAGGTTGAGCGGGCGATTGACCCCCAAAAACGACGACGTTCCCAAAGATTAAAAAGAAGAAAAATAAGTGTGGTCTTCGGCGAATCCCTGGGGAGGTCGAGCGGGCGGTCGACCCCTAAAAACCACTAAGTTCCCAAAGAAAAAAAAGAAAAAAAATAAGTGTAATCTTCGGTGAAGCCCTGGGGAGGTTGAGTGGGCGGTAGACTCCTCAAAACGACTAAGTTCCCAAAGCAGTATAGGTATGAGGATGAAAGATGGTCATAGTGTTAGTGCTACCTACGCACATAATCTTCTTTAAAAATTTAGTGAATATTTACAAGGCCGTTAACCATCTCTCGTCTAATGATAAAGAGAGAATGGTAAAGGCAGATGAAATAGTAATCAGCGATGATTACGAGTTTGATGAAGAGAACGAGGGGGAATTTGAGCAAGGAGAGATTTTGGAAGAATTCTGAAAGGAAGAGTATGATGGATTCTACTTGGAGATGGGGTTACCTCTTTCAGGGGATAAAAAAGAGAGAGAAGTTAGTAAGAAGATTCTCCGGATGAGAGATCATTATGTAGTAAGAGGTTGCCATTTATCCATCAGAGACAAGAGGGGGCCGCCACGGCGAGTGGTATGTGGGAAGAATCTTAAGATTGATGTCGTGGCCGCATTACATGACGGGATAGTTGGGGGACATCGAAGTTTAGCGGCGACTTACAAGAAGGCGATGAAACTCTTTTATTGAGAATGAATGTTTGAAATGACTCGTAAATACTGCGAGTCATGAGTACCCTATCAAGTACGATAACCTATTAAGTACAAAGAGTCTCTGCATCCTAGTTACATCAAAGAAGTAGGGACAGTTGTTCACTTGGACCTATTGGCCATGCCACTGGGACTCGGTGGGCATAACTACATATTTGACGCAAGAGACAACCTTACGGGGTTTATTGATGGCAGAGCTATTTGAAACAAGACTGGGGCAAACTGACAGAATGCATTAAGGAATACTATCTCAGGTATCCGTTCGTGTTAGAGTTCACAATGGACAGGGGGTCTGAGTTTACGTGTGGGGAAGTAAAAGGACTGCTGAAAGAACTGGGAGTAATGAGTAACTACACGACTCGAGCTCACCCACAGGCAAATGCACCGGTTGAAAGTGGCCATAGTACCATTACAAACTTGCTAGCCAAGTGGACTGATGGGAAGCCGAATCTCTGGCCTAAATTCAGTGTCAGAAGAATAACGGGGTATGCGCCTGCAACCCTCTGGTATGGTCGGCACGCCACATTTCCAATAGAAAGTTTCCTGAAAACATGGCGCAGACAGGACTTGGAGAACGATTTGACGCTTGAAGAGTTATTAGACCTCAGGGCAAGGCAGATCAATGCTACAGAAGAAAGAATTCAGGAAGCAGCCGTGAAGGTAGCAGACAACCGTGGAAGGGATAAAGAAAGATGGGACAAACTCCCTAGAGTGAGGGTCGAACCATTGCAAGTTGGTGACGTGGTATTGCTCCATGACTCTTCTTTGAAAATGCAGTGGTCGCGAAAGCTGGATAAGTGTTGGCTTGGGCCTTTCAGAGTCAGGAAACAGGGACTTCATGGGGCCTATGAATTGGAAGAGATGGATGAGACTCCAAGGAAAAATTGGGTTTTGGGGTCCAGGCTGATGAAATTCAAGATCAGAGAAGAGGTAAACCCCGATTGATACAATAAACTTAAATGAGCGGGGAGGTGCATATGTATGTATACATATACATATATGTACCTGTATGCGTATGTATATACACTTACAGGTATGTATATATATGTGTATATGTATGTATATATATGTATGGATATATGGCTATATATATGTGTGTATACATATATACATATATATACATACATATACATATATATCGTCACAAATAGATATACATATATATATACATATATGTGTATGAGTACAGATAAGGGATATCTTGTCAAGCTTGATGATGAAAAGTGTTGCCTTGATGATAATGAATGATCCTGGTACCCGTCATTGCTTCCTCTCTGTGTGCAGGCTTGACCCTTGAGGAGGAGCGGCTATGACCCAAAGAGGAAGGATGGCAGGTCCCTCTGGACCAACCTTGAGAAAGGGGTGGCAGAGGAGGGATCAAGGAATCCCAAGGAACCTGGAAGAGTTACTGGTGCCGACCGGTATAATATATCCGCCGGCACGCCGTCCAAACCCTATATCTCGCGCCGTGTCTGTCACCCACGGAAGGATTGGACGGTGCTCCTGTATTCCTCTGTCGAGTGTGGACCAAAACTTAGTTGGCTGGTCATGAGCTGGTGCCTCCCTCAGATCCCTGGGAGAAGCTGCCCTGATTAACTCTATCAGCTTCAAGGCCGTGTTACCGAACCTAGGCTCTTTCTTCCACAAGGCGTAGTAAGCGTGGTGCTCGTCACTACTCCTCAAGAGTCTCTGAATCTCTAGGAAGGCCCAATGTACTTGGATTAGCCTGTCAAGTTCACCAAGGAACGCTTCTATTACGAAGACCAGAACAAGGAGCCTCACTGCTTCTTGTTCTCTGTCCAACTGGCGCTCTTCGTCCCGGTATCTCTCGACTTCCTCCCTCAACATGTCTCTCGCTGTTACCTCGTCCTCCCAAGTATATCAATCAAGGCTCGTTATTATTCCAAAGTGCTGGTCGCGACGACTTTGCTCTACCGCTCTAAGGACGACGTCAGCCAACACAGACGTCTGATAATAAAGGAAGCCTTTAACTTGTAATTCCACTGTATCAGCTATCACTCTTCCCCTCCTATCCCGATCGAAACCTATCAAGGGCACAACTAACAACCAGACTCCTAGTCGCAATAGGTTGATCTCCAGGTCCTGTCAGTCCTCCCCTCGTTTGGTACCAGAGTCGCCCTACCCGGCAGGGTAAATTCCACCCAGTCTTCGTTGATAAACTCCGGCTCTTTGTATGAAAATTGTCTCAGCTCCACAGGGTACTCTTCCCCGTGATGAGGCATCTAGACCTCTACGAAGACCCCGTCGAGGATCCTTCCCCTATCTACCTCTCCTAAGACAACAGTCTGTCTCAGCTCCTCTTTGATACGAAAACAATCCGTCTCAACTCTCTACGAGAGGGTACCCCCCTATCCAGACAGTAGGTAAGCAGCCACGCGAGCTCAACAACAGTCGTCCTAAACTGAGTCGCCCTTCGGATCACGCCTACCAACCTCTGGTGCCTACTCTCGTCGCCAAAGATAGCCCTCGTTAGGAATCTAGGCACAACCACAGTTCTTACGGACGAGGTTCTAGGAAGCTTCCAGTCATAGGCGTATCTGACCGTCTACCTAGCAATAATGTCAGCTTTGGTGCCCTCTGAGAACTCACGACACAGTCGTGCTCCAAACTTTCGTCTTAGAGATGCCAGACATAGGAGGGCGCGGCGACGCCTGGCAATGTCAATTACCAAGAACTTCCATTCCCCCTCCGACAGATACAGCCTGGCACTCACCTCTGCCCAAAGCGGCTCGCTTTCCCTATCCCTTCTAACACAAGGTCTAAGTTCGCACTCTACTCTCGCCCATACAAATACGCCGTCTCGTACTATCAACCCTTGTTCTATGACCGACGGATACTTGCTTGACCCTTCCAGCGACAAACTGATTATCTCGTTCCGCCTGTTCTCCCCGGCGAGACGCTCCCAGTGTACACTCTCAGATTGTTGAGCTCACAGACCCCCACGACAGGTCCCCACTGATCACTCCTGCATCCCCTCAAGACGTCAACAGACCTAGGGAAGAATCGCCCTCTAGCGTATCTCCCCCCACCCTCGTGTCAAGAAGGAGGTCGGATCAATGTACCATTGTCGCTGGCCTACCTCCTACGTCGCGACCTTAACACGAGTTGGCCAACTCATGTGGCCTAGGGTGGACCGAAGTCACACGCGAATGAAGGGGCGTTGTTTCACTCGTGCATCCTCAGAATCCTATCCATGCCTCTACTCGGCCCACCTCAGGCATGGTCTCTCTTCCCGACTCGTGCAGTGAATCAATCCCCCCAGCTATCCATCAGGATCAGCTAGCCTATTTAGTCCCTTCCCAACTCCTTGCAGATCCGGGGCGCTTCTCCCCTGCCCTTCAATACCTCCAGTTCATCCCTGCTCACGATTTTCTCTCTCAGAGTCAAATCAGGATAGACTGACCCAAGGGTAGGGAAAAATCAGAATCATTCCTCTCAATCACAAGGTTACAGCAAGAAGGAAATGCATGAAATAATGAAATGCAGAAATCAAATTCTCACCCAAGAATGTTGATCACAAGCCGGTCGTGTGTCGTCCGCTCACTCACACCCGTGCCGCTCCTGCACATGCCAATAGATACATGGCGTAAATATCAAGTGATAACTCCAGCTACGAATCCTCTTTGCCTCAGCGGTTACAAGTGAACCGAAGTCCCGAGAGGCAGCCTTCCGCGGCAACGGCGCCACTGTCGACCGGTATCCGCCGACACGCCGTCCAAACCCTATACGTCGCGCCGTGTCGGACGGGGCTCCTGTAACCTGCACGGACCACGTTAGTCCATATCCACACAAACACTGACCATAACAAACCCGAGACAAAAATCCGAATAGTACACAAGTCACAGCCCTGGCATGAATAAAACGATCATTCTCATTCAGTCCAAAACAATTGGGTCCATAATACTGTTTCCTGTCCCAAGCGTATGTTCCGCCCCTAAGTCTGAGAAATCAGTTTGAGTGCCTATGGATCTGGTCATCAGCCTGGGTCTAATCCTCCTCCCGATCAGGTGCCGCTGGTATCGTGCCCGTTGATCCCAAGGAACTGTGCTAGAACTCTCCGTATCTAAAGTCACCTCTCTGGCCCACTGGGGCCAAAGCTCGAGGTCAACCTTGACCATGCCTCCCTGAGATGTTGTAGATACTCACGACTTAGTGCCCTCACCAGTTGACTCTGATCACAAACACCTCTTCAAGAAAAACCCACTTCACGAAGTTTCTCTTCAGAAGGCCCGCTTCACGAAAGTATCTCTTCGGAAAACCCGCTTTACAAAAGTACCTCTTCGGAAAGCCCGCTTCACAAAAGTACCTCTTCGGAAAGCCCGCTTCGAAAGCCCGCTGTCGCACGCGGCGGTCCCACACCCAGACGTAAAGTAGTTTTTGGTGTTGGACCTCACGGTCGTGTCGCGCAAAAGTTTTCTTTGTCACTTTACACAGTACCAACTCCGACCGTGTGCGCGTGCTATACCTCTCGCGACACTTACGACAGATTAGGGTCCCGCACGGTACAACATTACCTCCACCTGCGGGAGCTGTCACCATCCCTTAGGTGGGCGTATCCGTGCTGAGCTATTGACCCACATACGGAGGTTTTTACATGCAATCGCAGAGGTAGGCCAACCGAGGGCGTTTTCTCGATCGCCGTAGCATAGGCATACGCGCGGTAGAACGTCTTAAGACTGACCCGTATGTCGAGCCCCGAGGTGCTAACTCTCAGGACCGACTATCTAATCAGGTCGACTTCTCGGACAGTCTTCCACGCTTAGCTAACTATGATAATGACTCAATGTTTTGCTCATCATGTCAGAATGTCAGGGTCGATTCCCTTTGTAGTCTCCTATTCTCTCGAACAGAAGCCTAGACAAATGACTTTCCGATCCTGACCAACCACGATGCTATTCACAAGTATATATATATATATATATATATATATATATAAATGTTTATATGTAAATCAAGGGAGCTGACTGAGCGGTGAACCTCACTTTCACGATTGTCGTGTCCCTTTGCCCAAATTTCTCAGACGATCCCAAACTCAGAAGAGAGCACAAATTTGTCCAACACCTGTGCAAATGCAAGAAAACCACATACACGCATACAGATGCAGACACAGAATGTGCTACAAGCATCAACCTTTAATCCATTCATAGCAAGCCACTCACACCCCAAACCCTTGAAAACAACATTCCTTCCTAACCCTGACTCCTTTTACCCCAGCCCCACACATTTCGAAGACTCCTGAGTGTGATTTGGACAATTTAGGCATAGATACAGGGGAAAGATTTATCTGTTCCCTTCTTAGGTCTTGTCTAAGGTGTGGGTGTCAAGCCATGGTGGAAGTTGAGTCGGAGTTTTACCGACCTGTTATCCAGAGATAACAAAATTTGCAGTTTCTTATGGATTTCTTCCGTAGTCTTTTCCAAGAGGCGAAACCTGTACACACAACACAGTCCAAGAGAAACTTAACATCTCTCTTCCTAAATGTGATCTAGGAAGTCCCTTATAGACTCTGTGCCTTCTGTCTGACTCCTATCCTTAACTAATTGTTTGGGTTGTTGCCCTTTCGCTTCAGGTAGTGAATAATAATCCACTTCCTCTTTTACTGTCGTACCAACTCTACATATTCTCCTCACTATTTCATTCTTATCTCTTTGGGATTATCTTGTCTGAGTTCCCTTTCTTCCTACAACACATATGAACACATCACCAATCCAATCTGTGGAAATGAATCTCATGGAAGGAATCAGACAAATGAATATCCTCTCTCCGAGGCAAAATCTCACTTATCCTTTCTCAGTAGAATCAGAGACAGTTAGTTAGGACTGAACAATGCTGATCGTTGAGAAAGTTAGCGGTGGTATGGCAGACCATTCAGGACATATCCATCTGTTATTGGAGCTTTGTTTGACAAAGACAACTTGGTGGGCCTTGGCCCCTGTGTGCCAAACACATTTAGCGGTAGGCTTATCCTATGGTTTGTCACTCATAAGGCAAGTATCCCTGAAACCTCACTACTCTTATATCAGACTAGTCACTGATAAGGCAGGATTTCCCTGCTACTCTTATCACTGGCTAGCCCTCAATAAGGCGGGTGTCCAAGGATCCTTGCTATTTTTATCACTAACTAAGCGCTAGGATGTTTATTGATAAGGCAGATGTCCTTGAAACCTCACTACTCTTATATCAGACTAGTCACTGATAAGGCAGGATTTCCCTGCTTCTCTTATCACTGGCTAGCCCTCAACAAGGCAGGTGTCCAAGGATCCTTACTACTCTTACCACTGAATGAATGTTAGGTTTGATCAATGATAAGGCAGGTGTCCTTGAAACCTTACAACTCTTATGTCAGACTAGTCGCTGATAAGACAGGATTCCCCTGCTACTCTTATCAGTGGCTAGCCCTCAATAAGGCGGGTGTCCAAGGATCTTGCTCTTACCACTGACCAAATGTAAAGCTCACCGGAGTTAAGGCACGCTGTCCCTGCTAGTCTTACCTCCACATAAGCCTTATTGATAGATCAAGTTATCGCTTTCGATGACACTTGTGCCTTGAATCGTTACTAGTTTGAAAAATCATGCTGGATCAGATGCATAATGAGAGATGATCAGTGTGATCCATGGCAATAGCAAGCTCAAATCAAGATACCCACCATCATTTAGATGGAGTGTTGAGAGAATGATCGTGAGAGGTTGGTGGCTTGTATCCATACCTCTCAATCAATGCCCACAACAAGATTGTTGTATCCAGAATCAATCGATTTCCACTCAGCCACCCTTTTCTGTACCCGCAATCCAAGACCTTTGTACATCCCTTAACCTTTGAACGGTTTATCGATCCTGAATTCCTAACCTTTATGAGCATGATTGCGGATGGTAGCCCGTTATGTTCTAAAATAACAATTGGGTTAGAGTAACGTACCTCGTCGTTCCTTGCCTCCAGAGTTCCGCCTTAACTCCGGCAGAGCTCCCGCAATCGTCCTGTTACATGAATCAAATGTGGAAAGGAGTCCATTTGCGCATGAGTCCTGATCTAAGTAAGCCATTTGAAAATACTATTTCACTCATGTTGCTAGAAGATGGTTATGTGCTTATGTGGGGTGTAGGCATGGGAAAGCGAAGGAGGATGAAGGATATAAGAGCCGTCATACTTGTTGGCGCCCCTCCCTCGCTCTGTTGCTTCGCACCCCTGTCCGATTCTGATTCCTATTCTAGTATGTGGCGCCAGTGGCAATAGTGGCAATGATAATAATAGTAAATATAACAATAATAATAATAATAATAATAATAATAATAATAATAATAATAATAATAATAATAATAATAATAATACCACTAATAATAATAACCATGATAATAATAGTGGTGTGATTGATATCCAACCCCAAGCTGCAAGACCATTTCATCGTCTGAGTAGTTGTCTACGAGCAGCTAACACCATAGTACCAGCCAGACAGAGCAATATAACGATATAATGAGCCAACGCCCAGTTATACTGCTTGCCTACCCTCCAAATCTCGCACTCACGCAACATGCCTATTTTGATAGTGAAGTCCAATCTATATGACATCATGACTTAGTGCAGACTGCGATTGTATGCCGGGTATGTTTTCTCTTTCCTCTTTCTCTATTTTTCTTTCTCTCCGTCTGTCTCACTCTTTGTGCGTATGTGTCTCTCTCTGCGTATTGCTGCGTTCGTTACGGGCTGTGTCCCATTGCGTATGCCACAGTCTGTGTTCCATGTATGCGTGACCATGGTGAATCCGAGGTGCAATGCCATGTGGTCGGCGACACCAGACCAGTCAGTCCTAATCCAGCCTAGCAAGTACCGTCTGGGACTGTGTACATCGTGGTCAGGGAAATAGGACAGACCATTGAGTCACAAAAGTAAAATCAAGAGGTTGTGCCCAGCCATTCATTCATTCCTGCGGAGCCATGAGGAAGCGCTGTCTCAGCGCCCTGCGCGCGGTGGTTTACAACGTGCAGAGGGAGAGAGACGAAGCACAACCATCGTTCATACGGTAGGGACCATCACAACTTCCGTCGTCCATGGTTAAGGCAAATGGTACGTGTGCATGTGAGCAGCGTATTGTTGGCTGCTGAGCTGGCATAGCCAGTTGAAAGCGAACTCTTGTCCGGTTGCCATATCTCTGAGTGTCGTGGGTCGTCAGTTCGCTGTGAAGCCTGTTCGCAGGTCCAAGAAGCTAGGGAGAAAACAAGTCAGACTGTTATAATAATAATAATAATAATAGTAATAATAATAATGATAATAATAATAATAATATTAATAATGATAATAGTAATAATAATAATGATAATAATAATAATAATAATAATAATAATAATGATAATAATAAAAATAATGATGCAGGACACGAGCAAGAGTGAGCATCAGAAACCAAACAACATCACACCCATGAGACCAGACAGCCGTGACCTTGGGTTTGTAGTAGCGTTGCATCACGAGTTTCACCTAATAAGAACACACCAAGAGTTCATAATTGACAATGCTGAACTAGTTCCACCATCATCAACGAAGGACCAGAGTTGATAACCTACTTGGCGTCCGGTGCCCAGACTAAGTATGGAAGATCGTATCTAGCTGACGCCAACAACTTCTCTACCACGAGCAGATCTCAGTCAATGTAGCTTGTGTTAGGTGTCGGGTACGTTTCTCATGCTACATTCTCATTCTCCCTTGTTATCCTTCATATTTCCCTTCACTTACAACCTCGCGCCTCACTACACAGATACCACTTATACCCAAAGAACACCCTGCGTCCCACCCAGCTCACAGCGGAGCAGCTCGGCTATGGCTGCCTGCTACTTCTTGCTCACCCGTGAGAGAGTGAGTCCCAGCCAGCCAGCAAATAGCGCAGCAGCGCTCGCGCAACATGCAGCCAACACCCGAATGCCGAATGAGGAGGCAGGCCCTTCCCTATATCGAAGTGGCCTGCCTGCGTCCAGTCAAGGAAGCTTCCGGTAGGCCCCGGTAGGCACAGACCCAGACCTCACACGCAGGCCCAGGGCCTGATGGTTGCATGTGCCCAACTGCCCTTGGCCTGCTCACGGCCTTTTTCACGCGTCTGGCCCAGGTCACCATTCAGATACATTTGCAAATTATGGCCCGGGCCTGGGCGCCTTCAACCAACTGGCGCAGCGCAACTGTCTGAATTTCACCAGTTGCGGGGTACCCTGAAATCGAGGCCCTGAGGGCCTGTCGCGCCTGCCTTCACTTAGGGCGGCCGCCATACTGCAAAAAGGGCCCCGGAGGGGCTGAGCGGGCATAGCCTTGCAATAATAATAATAATAATAATAAAATAATAATAATAATATGTAAGATAGATGAAAACAACGAACTTCAGAAAAACAACATTATTTACACGAAGTCTGATAGTAGTGACCTCAAGCCAACAAAAAACTTCATCACTAGTTTCATAAAATAAGAGCACAGCAAAAACTCATAGTTGACAATGCTGAGATGGTCTTGTCATCATTATTAACGAAGAACCAACGTTGATAACCTGCCCGGTGCTCGGTGCCCTGAGTACATGCGGCAGATCCTCTAGCCTAGACTACAGCCGAGTGATGACTACAACAACTTTCTGAAGTACAAGCATGCAGCGAGCAATGTTGCCTGTTTCCTGCCCCTGTTTTCGTCTGTGTCCCCAGTATTACTGTATCCCTGTTTGTTTCCCGCTGTGTCCCAGTATCTAACGACCGTGAGTCTATGCGTGTGTTCTCAGAGTGTGTTCGTGGGGTACCCAGGGTGATCCAGTGTGTGATCAGCGAGTTGTTTGGGCGCACAGTCGCCATAGCCAATTGCATGAGAACGCTTATCCGGTTGCGATTCTCTGAGTATTGTACGGGTTCATGTCGCCAGTTTATTGTGTCGCGGTTTAAATGCAGGCAAAGTATGAATGAGACAAGTCTGTCTGCTATCTGGACGAAGCACAGAAATCCTAACCACAAGATCATACTGAAGTCCAATTAGTCATAGCCAGAGCAGATAGCACTTTGGAATCGAGTAACCATCCATTTGAGAATGATACAGCAGAATCGTGAGTCACTGCTCAAGCTTAATCGGGCAACACCACAGCATAACTCAATGTAGCTCTCTTTCTTGAATGTCCCTGGTGTCCTATCTAGCACTCAATACCCAGTCTATGAATATCCAGCCTAGGCTGTAGTGCTGTTGATGATTTTCAACAGTTTTCTGAAGCTTGGGCAGGTCTCTACCTCTGCCGCACGTTGTCGGAGGGCGCGGTATCCCGACCCTCCTCTGTGTACCAAGTCCATGCTTGGTACCAGTCCTCGCTCTGATGATCCAACCTGTGGAAGTGTCATGGACCTCTGCTGTTTCTAGTATCTAGGTTGTACCTCGGCGCGGACCGGTTCCCGTGAAGTTGCCCTCAACAAAAGGGTGCGACACAGGACCTTCCTTTGGTCCACGCAGGCTCGGCGCCCTGCTGTACAGCAGAGCACAACCGGCCTGTAACCGTGGTAGCCGCCGGGTCTGCCCTGGAACGCAAAGGCAAAAGGGTTATCGCAGTCTTTTCTGCTATGCGCCGAGTGCCCTGTTGCCAAGTTATAGGTTAGGTGCAAGGGGTAGAAGTCGCTGTCGGGGAAGGGAAAGAGAGACAGAAGAGTAAAACGTCAAGTTTAGAACTCGTTTTCCCTGGCGTGTGGAAGTCTGGTGACCTCAGGTTGCTGTGATGCTATAGTTTCCTTTCCAATTCTGGATTGCCGTCATCATAATCATTATTATTATTATTACTCCTAAAATTCCCTATTCTCGGCTTTCCGTCTGTCGGTCTGTCACTTTGTAGGAAAAAGGGGCGTCGATTCGGGTTTTGGACCGTAGCTGCGGTCTTACGGCCTTAGTTTATTGATCCTCTTTAAATCATCTGTATCAGGTCTGCTTGTCCGAACCGCGCGGACCCCGATGGCCACGTTAAGAGGCAGATACAGTGAAAACGAAATAAAAAGAAAGAAAAGAAAAGAAATAGGAAAAGAAGGAAAATGGAATCTCAGACTCGTGTGTGAGCTCAGGGTGCGGTTCAGCTGAGGCTGATGCACAAAGAGATTCTTGGGACGCAGTCTTTTCCTTTTCCTTTTTTTTTTTTTTGTAGTCATTATCATTATTTTATTCTTATTCTTATTATTATTTAGTTCTCTAATTTTGAATTCTAGTTGTTGGCCTGTCCTTTCGCGGGAAGCCAACGGTTCGTATTTCGAACTCGGCGACTCACAGCCTAAGTAGGCCGACCCCATGCATATTGTGTGTGGGCTAGCTTTGGTATAGCGTAGTGTGGTAAGGCCCCAAAAGAAGGGCGATCCGCGGCTGCATTGGTAGGAGGAATATCACCCCCTTGGGCCCCTACAAAGGGTCATAACCCCCCTCCTTGCCATCGAACACGGGTACCCGTCGGGTATAGGCCAACGCGTACGTCTTAAAGAAAGAAAAATGCTTGTTAATGTCCCGTTATGGGACTTCAGAGATTGGGCTGTGGTCACATCGTGATGATTAGTGGCTTGACGGCAGCATAGCGATTTCGAACCATACCTTGACCGTTGAGTTTTCGGTTTCGAATTATTCAGTTTTTATTTTGCTTTATATTTTGGAATATTAAGACTAGTAAAAACAGGGCCAGAGCAGAACTCTTC
>BFEA01000456.1:339847-354809 GCA_003427395.1 Chara braunii
GAGGCGTATCGAGACATAGAGTTACATAAGAAAGCTTAGCGTGAGTATGTTGTTCAGAGGGTGAGGGGTGAAAAGTACATTGAATACGTGATCTATTTTTATGGGAACAATGGTAAGCTGCATAGTGCCAGATCCTTTCTAGAAACGGTGGAGAAGGCTCGAGCAGAGCTTGCTTGAGCTTAACAGCGCTCTTACCATCTCTGTCTGATTCCTATCAACCCTGGCAATACTCAGMTAAATGTTTTGTTTTTGGCAGTGCTYAGGACTTGGAACAGCGCACTGAACAGTGCCCAGAGCTTGGGACAGTGTTCAATTATTATTTAGTCATCACCCAGTTTTCCTTTCTAAGTCCTCGGACAATATCCAGATAACGATCTGGCAACATCCAATTGAAACTCAGACAGTATTTAAGCAAGCTTTCAACCTCTCAGTCGGAAGCCAGTCAGATACGTTCAGTTTTCTCCTTTAGTCAGCAACTAATCAACATCTGATCAGTGACCGGCCGGCAGCATCAGCAAACGTTCAACCCCTGATTTGGAGTCAGATACAGCAGGAACGGTAATTAGGGATGGCAATCAAAAGTAGCAGTCACCATTCAGAACAGCAGCCAGTCAGTTCTTCGGAACAGTAACCAGTCAGTTTTTAGAAACCAGCAACCAATTGTCTCAATCAGCAATCAGTCAAATCTCAGATCAGTAGACGCAGTATTGAAAACCAGTTTTTCGGAACAGTAATCAGTCAGTTTTCAGAAACCAGCAACCAATTTTCTCAATTAGCAATCAGTCATTTCTCAGATCACTAGACGCAGTATCGAGAACCAGCATTTATGAATCAGCAACCAGTTAATTTTCAGAAAAGCAACCAGGAATAGCGACAAGAAACGACAATTTGAAACAGCCATCTACCCAATAGCCTTCTCATACCTGGATCATCCATGCGTCATCCGTCTTGAGCTGGGCGAATTAGCGTAGCTAGAGATCAACGAGATTATGGACTGTAGCAACGCAGTTAGAGTTTCCTGCTCGTAGCACTGGCTCTGGTGAGGAATCATACAAAAATCGAATACACATACTACTTGCATGCTAAGAGCGCCAGATTGTGTGCAACCATAACTTCAGTAGACACTATCGAAGAAGCAAGGAAGACTGTAAGCAGCCATCGGTGAGTGTTGTGTCTGAACGAGAACTTATCCGGACATTTGGTAATCATCTAATCATTGACCAGACATGAGCATTCAGTTATTATTAGTGATCAGTTCAACAATCTGTTTTTCAACAATCAGTTTTTCAACAATCAGTTTTCAGCAATCAGTTTCCTGCGGTCAGTTTGGTAGTCAGTTCTCAGGGATCGTCTGAGCAGTTTGTACTGGCAAGAGTATTCATGAGCACAGTTCAGTCTACTCCAGTCAGTGAGTCAGTGTTGGCCAGCCTCAACCGAATTTCATGCAAAGAGGCATTCCATTATCAGTATGTTAGTATCATTGGTTTCAGACAGGGAGATCTGTCAATCTTCATTGTCCAGACCAGTTTTGCTGATGACACTATCCACGACCTGAGGCCTTACTTGAAGAAAGGCAATGAGACTTATGAGCTTTTTGATCCAGTCGTGATCTCGGCTACGGAATACCTTGAGCAGAGAGAGAGGGAGCTCGATGAGAGTGGCACTACGCTGATCCGCAACTTCAGGCCTATGCTCTATACTGACTATCCTAGGCCTCCGGTCCCTTCTCTTCTCACATATGGTACGAGTTTGCTGGATGTGATCGGATTGGCAAAGAGATATATCTCTCTGGCGGTGATCGACGTCGAGGCGCTGACTGAGCCAACAGAGTATCCCTACCTCAGGCGAGGGGTCTTTTCAGTGGACGGGCTGCCCACACTGTGGGAGGAGTTTTGCTCCATCGTTGATTACCGAGTCATGTGCCTCGGATGGTCATGTTCAGAGCTTGCTGGCTACAGGTGGCTTTTTGTCACGAAGCCTCAGTCTCAGATTGTACGAGGGCGTGAGTCTCGACACCAGAGAAGATTAGTGAAAAGAGATTGAGAGAGACTGACCAGAGGGATGAGTGAGGACTCTTGAGAGGTGTTGACCATGCCCGTTTACATGTACTTTCTGAGATTATTATGAGTTCTCATTTTTCCCTCACTCGATTGCCTCTGTTTTGTTCGAGTCAGTCAGTCTTGTTCTCTGCATTATTCTTGCTTGATGATTGTCATTGTGGACGTTTTGTCACAGTTCTCAAAACTAGATTGACATAATTGAAGTTTGCACATCACCCCATAATTTTATGATTATTATTTGCATAATTCTCTGCTGTTCCGAATCAAAATAAAAGATTCCTAAGACCGGGGACCGGCGAAGACCACAATTGAAGGGTTTCGCTCGAAGCCGGACGCACACAACAGGAAGGGATTTGCATTATTTTATTTATTTTATTTATTGCAATCATATATAAAATCGTGCGTGACAGTCTGTTGGCTTTCCGGTCGCTCGAGGTGGCTCGGCTGGAAAAAGTGCGACAAAAATGGCGCTGTTGCCGGGGACATGAAAAAATTTTCACGTCTGGAACGGACCTGGGTCATCATCATTATCATATTTGAGCTTTGATTAAAACTTGAGAGTTGTTGACATTTTTGTGAGCTTCATATTAACTTTATTACTCTCATTTAAGTCTCGATTTTTTTTGAAGAATCACGACTGGTAACTATGATTTATTTCTTCCTTGTGTGAGGTACCACATTGGATCGAGAAAAGGAGATTGATATTATTGACAGGAGAGAATCGAGCTTTACACCAGGTATGCCCAATTATCGCCCAACACACTGGAAGAAATTGAAAGGAAGAGAGTGAGACGGATCCGGATAAATGCTGGTCGACGGAGTTCTGAAAGAATTGTCTAAATTTACTACAAGGGGGATATTTCCTTACAGGTATGAGGCTTGTTGGAACTATCACTCTTGTGGCCCAACCATCTGCGTAGTGCTGACTCACTTCCTGGAAGGAGATATCTATGATATCCGCCCCTATGTCAAGGAAGGAGGCAACAACGATGGTGAGGATTTTAATTGGTTATGGGAGATTGTGATCCAATTTATTTATGATGAAAAGATAGATTTGATTAAGCAAAAGAAGAAAGTGGAATGGTGTATAATGCCAGTAACGTACAAGACTGTTCCAATCCCTCCTATACCTGACAGTTATTGTGATGTGACTAACTGACTGCCGATAATCAACATGGTATTGACAAGAGAAAAAAAAAGCGGTGGACATGAGAACCGAAGGGATTTTAGCAGAAAAATTAGACAAAGAAGGTCAAATTTTAGCAGAGGTTTGGGTCCAAGTCAAGAGAAGATTGAATGTCTCCTAAGGTCACTGAATACTGTGAGCAAGAGAGAGGCATTTCCATATGAAGTTGTCAGGTATGAGATGGTCGAGAGCGGATGGGAGCAGGAACGGTTATATGTACTGACATTCTATTTCACAGATTAGGATGTGCATGACGTAAGAATCTATGTTCCAAAAGAAAGAAGCACTGATTCAGTGTTTGGGAGGTGCTGGGGATTTGCTGAAGAGGTAGTACTGAGGAAGAAAGAGAGACTTGAGAGAGAGAACAAATGCTTCACTGCGTCGACTCGACTTACTGTCTTTGATGGATTCCCTGTCCCTCCCTTACCTGATATCAATCTATCTAAAAGCAATTGGTATGTCATAATAAAGTTTGTATGGAAAGTGAAGAGAGCCCAAGAAGAACACTCTCAGTAGCCAGGATAACTACTGTGAGGGGTAGACTCTATGAGGTGATAGGATGTGAGAGTCCGTTTGTGATCCTGAGGTATGAGACTTGTGAGAGAGGACCAATAATATTTCACATTCCAGTGGTCAAATTCCTGAGTACTGGCAGCCTGGACGTAAGGGTCTATGTACCAGCAGGTTTGGAAAAGGAAGATGACTACTTGAAGTGTCAGACAAGTGCTTATATTAGTCTCATAAGAACCAAGGAGTGACTTGAAAAGTTAAAGAGAAAGGTAACCTGGGGGAAAGAAGTAAGACAATTTGAGAGGCATCCTGAGTTCTCAATTGCTAAGGGATTTGAAGGTAGGAGAGATTGGATGCCTCTGTTGGAAGCCATCGCTGAGATTGGTAAAGCAAGAGAAAAAGACTCCACTGTTATGCTAAAATCCCTACTCCTAAGTACCTTTGAACACAGATTCGAGATCCCTGATTACGTCCAATCTGAGATCTACCTTTCAGATATTGCTTATGATGATAAGCAATGCCTAGTTTGACTGAACAACTGACACTAGGAGTTGTGTTAGAAGGCAGGGTATCAAGATAGAAGAGACTCTTCAGATCGCTGATAGAAATTTTTCTACCCTGGATGAGCTTGAGTTTTTGCAGCCTTTCTTAGATCGCATGAGAGATTTTGCCTTAAGAATTACCACTGACCAGACTGAGATAAACTATCTGTTAAAGGTGGTGAAAGTGGGAAGTACTCAGAAAGTATCATACCACACTTTTCAGGAACGAGTCTCTCTTGCAAGACGGATCAACAGCGGGCTATAAATGATGCAATTTGATTATGAGATTATAGACCTGACTCGATATTTTATGATCTGGGGTACTATAAAGGGGTATGACAGAAGGCTGAGTAGGGATGATGAGAAAGAATTGATTGAAGATTACATTGGAAGGCTGAGAAGGATTGCACTGTCCTTAATCACTACCCAATCAATTATTGCTTGTACCCTATATGTACAAAACTCTCAGGGGGTAGAGCAGACAAGAGAAGAGAGGAACGAGCCTGTATCTCTTGCGAGAAGAGTGAGAGATTGAAGGGCAGAAAATAAAGAGGACAAGAGTCACAGAAAGAGAAAGAAATACTTGGAAAAAGTCTATGGTCAAGATGGCAGGACGAGCAAGACCAAGTATGTCTGCAGAGACTAATGAAGAGACCTTGGTTGGGGTTATACGGGAACTGGTCGAGAGAGTTGATACTAAAAAAGGAGGATCAGATATTGCCAGAGCGAAAAGGTTGGATGAGAGAATTCCCTGTTTCAGAGGACCTCAGGTTAATGACTTCTTGGATGAGTATGAATTATTTGGACTCAGTTATGGCTGGACAGATAAGCAATGGCTTAAACACCTTCTATCTTATTGTGACACTAACTCGAGACTGACAGTTCAGAAACTAATGGAAGGTGCTACTACTTGGGAAGAAGTCAAGGAGAGACTGGAAAAAAAAATTGAGAAAGATTCAGTTCCAACCACAATTAAGGACTTACTTAACATCAGAAGAGCTAAATACGACACTTTCAATGTTTTTCTCCAGACCTTCATTCGAACAGCAAGAAAAATTCCGTGTCTGGATGAAGCTCAAAGATGCCATATATTTTTGACGAACTTTACTGACGCTGAAAGGCAAGCAGTTCTTAATCAAGCTCAACACTATCCTCTCAGATGGGATGAAATGGTTGTAATCATAAGAACTCTACCTACTGTCTCCCATAAGAAATGGTCACTTGATCAGATCAGTACTTTGACCAAGGACTGGGAGACTGAGAATGGAATGAATAAAGGAAGCAATCTAACTGCTGAGAATATTCTTCAAAAAGTGATGGCTAACTTTATGCCAGCAAGGCCTGCAACGCATGCTGTGGATGACAGGGGAAATAAAAAGGTTGAAAGTGAGGAAGATGACGACGATGATGATGACAACGAAAATCATGGTAAGAAGGGGGATTCGTCCAGAACCAAAAGGAATGGGAAGAATGGTGATGGAAGAAACAGAGAGAAAAAAAAATATGATGAGCGTCTTAAGAGGAGTTTTACTTGCTACTATTATGGAGAAAATTGACATACTATTACCTACTGCAAGCCACTTGAGGAGGATGTAAAAAGTGGGGTGACAAAGAAAGATGCAATTAGCCATGTCTGTGATAGTTCATAGAATAAGTTGGACCCCAGACATCCTGGAGGTATGAGACTTCTTGCTCTTAAACATGATGAAAAGATAAAGATTAAGAAGAAGAGAAAGACCAATGTGAATGTTCATTTCCTCACTGGAGATTTGCCTAGTGAACTGGTACAAAGAACATATGACCTTTATACCATGAATGTGTTGTCTCTGCAGTCCTTAACATTGACAGAGTGTGAGCCTAGTGAGGCATCAACAAGTGAGTCTCCATTGGGAGGGAATCCTACTTTTCAGAATCCCTCTCGATTAGTAGAGTCTTCCTCCAATGAAGTGGCTCATTTCCTGGCTAATATGATGTCATTCAATGGTGATTTACCCACCTAGTGTCAGGGTTGGTGAAGTAAGGAACCACCAAACCCGTATGACACCTCAAATGATAGAAGAAAATAAAAGAAAGAAGGCTGAGGAATCACTTATCGACATCCTTGATGATCCTGAACCGGAACGTTCACGAAAAAAGAATGAACATGGGAGAAAGATAAAATTTGTTTTTAAGAGTGATCTGGATGATGAAACAGTGATTTGTGATGTAATAGCTAAGATGCTGGAAGAAACAGAAGTAACACTGTCTTTCAAGGAAGCAATGACATTAGCATCCAAACTGAGAGAATAATTGAAGAGGTTAATTGAGAAGAAGAAAATGAAAGTTAATTATTCGGGGTCAGTCTTTCCCAACCAAGTGAATACATCACTGCCACGTTGTAAGATGAGATTTGCAACCATGGGTTGTGGACATCTTACAATTCGCATTAACCAAGTGAAAATTTTAGCCTTGGTAGATTCTGGGGCAGAGATGATACTTGTTTCACGAAGAACGATGGAAGCGTGTAATTTATCAATTGACAGACCTGCACAAAATGTACTGAGTAATATTGCAGGAGAACTATTCGTGGCAAGATTTATTGATAATTTGCCTATCAAGGTTGGGGCAATGATTGTGGAGTTACTAGGTTTTGTAGTACCTGATCTGGATCATGACTGTATCTTGGGAACTCCATTCTTGCATAAGATCGAGGCGGTCCAATTTTTCAGTCATGAGGGGTCATCCTTGATCAGTCTGCAGGATCCAGAGACTGCTCAAGAGCAGACCTTTATGGTTGGTACGAAAAATGGTTTTAAGCATCTACTATCTTCTAATTCAATAAGGAGGGAGGAATCTGCTAAAAGAGTTAGGAGATTAAAGGAGGAAGGAAAACGAGAAGCAAAAGAAGAGATTTCAGTGGGAATGAATCAAGTTTCGAAAATAATGAGAGTCCTTGGTAAACTCGAGGATGAAGACGGACAAATTGAAGCCATCAAAAAAGCTGTGGAAACTGCTAAGGGAGGAAAGATGAAATTGGGATTTGCATCGACTCACCCTTTTTTAGAAAAATAGTCACTGGGTCAAAAATAAAGTATAAGCCCAAGGGGGTGAAGAAAAACCCAGTGGCAGTCTTAATAGAGAAACATTATGATGAAGCATTGAAAAAGGAAAGACAAATTATAAGAGCTTTGAGAGAATCAGCAAAACTGGAGAATAGAGTCACCAGATAAAAATTTGACACAATGGAGATAGACTCGGATCAGTTTATCCTGCCTAAAGAGAAATAATATATCTTCAGGATGTGTCAGGGGTTCTCTGGTGCTTTCTTTTTTAATGATGAGGAGAGAGGACGATTGAACGTGGACATGATCAAGATGACCAAAATTTGGACAGTTGACCATGTTCCATGGAATGATAGACCAACTAAGTACGCCTTGAAGAAAGAGGCAGAAGTTGTGAAGTATCTAGACAAAAAGATTGCGTCTAATGTTGCTGAACCTGCAGATGGACCGTATGCTAACCACTGGTTTTGCTTCTGGAAACCAGGGGGCGGGCTGAGATGGATACAAAATCTTCAAAAGCTCAATTCTGTAATGGTACGTGATGCAGGTAGTCTTCCTAATGTTGATCTCCTTGCTGAATCATTTGCTGGTCGATGTATTTATTCTTTAGTTGACCTGTACTCTGGCTGTAATCAGTTCCCTATTGACCCCACTAACCGACCCATGACTATCATGCACACGCCAAGGAGGCTTGTTCATATGTGTGTGGTACCTCAGGGCTGGACTAACGGAGTGGCAGTGGTTCAAAGGGACATGATCAAAGTCATGCACGATATTTCTCCTGAAATAACCAGTCCCTACATTGATGATAATCCTGTAAAAGGACCCTTGGTAAGAGATGAGACTCTGGTCGCAGGGGGAGTCAGAAAGTTTGTTTGGGAACATGCTGAAGGAGTAAAGATGGTCCTAGAAAGACTTCGAAAGTATAATTTGACTGCCAGTGGGCCAAAGTCTCTTCTTTTCCAACCAGAAGTGATAATCTTGGACTTCAGATGCTTCTCCAAGGGTAGGAGCTCAGATCCCAAGAAGATAGACAAGATCTTGAAATGACCTCTGCCTCTCAAAAGGGTGACAGATGTTAGAAGCTTCTTGGGAGTCCGTGGATTCTGGAGGATTTTTATTCCTCATTTTGCTGCCCTTGTAGAGCCTCTGAGAGAGATGGTAAGACAATGGGCTTACTTAGCATGGAATGATCAAAGACAAGTTGCAGCAGAAACATTGAAAGAAAAACTAAGGGACGAGAGAAAGACCTCTGAGATTTGAGAGCAGAACCCTCAATTCTACCGAAAGAGGCTACACCCAATTTAGGAAAGAGCTACTGTCAATCTTCCATAGCCTCAGATGCTTCAGGCACTACGTTTTAGGAAGGAGATTCATCCTGAGGACTGATACATCTGCTGTGATTGGTGCCATTAAAAAACACCGACAGGTAGATCCAACAGTCAGCAGATAGATCGCATTCATCTGGACATATGATCTTAAACTGGAAAAGATCCTCACTGAGAAGAACAGACCAAATAACTTAAGCCGGATTGAGTGGCGAGAAGGGGAAGAAGACGTGAATGAAACAATTGAAGAATCCGCCTATGTTGATAATTTCCTTAATGAAAAAGATGATGAGGATTATGAGGCACCATGCTCCTACAAGTGGAATCTGTGGCCTGAAGAGAGAGACAGTTGGGGAGAAATCCCAAGTGCATACGTTTATGAATTGATTCTTGGGAAAGAAGAAGATGATGAACCAAAAGATTGGTATGCAAAAGTCAATGCGGCAGCAGTGACTGCTCATGATATTGGCGAAAGTTCAGGTTCAAAGGAAGAAGAAGAGAGTGAAAAGAAGGAAAAAGAGATATTTTTCTTCTCTGAAGAATATAATGAAAGTTATCAAGAAATTGGCAGGAAGATGCAAAGGGAGCAGCTAAAAGAATATTATTGTACGGATTTAACGAAGAAATTCGGATTAAAAAGAGGACATCTCTTTGTGGATGGTAAGGGAGGCTTACCTCCACTAAGAGTGATCTGTGGTAAAGAGAGACAGTTAGAGATAATTGTTGCCCTACATGAGAGAGTCCCTCGTGGCGACAGGGCTGCTGAGGCTTCCTACTCCAAGACTGTCAAACTCTACTTCTGGTCTTAGAAGAGGTCTACCACAAGGATGATTCAGCCCTGTTCCCTACAATCCTGGTAGAGCCAAGTAGTAGAGTTCATCTGGATCTCATCACTATGTCTTCAGGCAAGAATGGGATGAGATACATACTGAACATGAGAGATAATTTCTCTAGAAACGTTAGGCAAAAACTCTGAAAAGGAAGACAGTCGAACAAGTGACTGACTGGATAGAGGAAGTCTATCTCAGGTATCCTTTTATCAGAGAATTTGTCTCAGACAGAGGATCAGAATTCAGAAATGAGGTTGTTTAAAGAATTACACTCAGATTAGGAGTTAGAATTCGGTATGTGACTACTTACCATCCTCAAGCGAATGCACCTGTTGAGAGAGGCCACAAAACTCTAAAAGATTCATTGGCCAAGTGGTGTGAAGGGAAACTCAGTAACTGGCCAAAGGTGTTAAGAGCTGCTGTATATGCTCATAATATCACAGTCAAGAGAACTACTGGTTATGCACCTTTTACACTGTGGTATGACCGACATGCTACATTGCCTATTGAGAGTATTGTCAAGACATGGTCAAGTCAAGAGAGTGACAAGGATTATTCTATTTAAGAACTCCTTCATATCAGAATGAGGCAGATATCTGAAGTCGACCAGACAGTGATGGATGCAGCAGAGAGAATGACATTCAGCAGACTATCGGATCAAGAAAGATGGAACAATAAAAGATATATAAGAAAAAAGAAATTGAAGATTAAAGATGTTGTTCTTTTGTTTGACAATTCTCTTGAGACACAATGGACTAAAAGATTGGAGCCCAGATGGCTTGGTCCTTACAGAATCATGGGAGAGGCAGAAGGCAAGGTTTATGAGATCTCAGAAATGGATGGATCCAGGGTTCATGACATGGTATCAGGGTCAAAACTTCGTAAGTTCATCTTTAGAGACCCTGACATAATCCCTACAGTGACTCCAAAGAGAGGAAAAAGAAGTCAACCATCCGAGTAAGAGAACGGTCATAGAGGACTGAGAAAGAGTACAGTGAGACACTGAGACAGCAAGACTCAGTTTATAGCAGACTCTGAGCATTCTTGCCTAGTAAGTTCAGTATTTCAGTTCTCAGCACTTCGATTTCAACACTCCAGTTTCAGTCTTTCAGTTTCAGCATTTCAGTATCTTAGTTTCAGCAAGTTATTTCATTCAGTATTTCAGCAAGCAACTAAGTTATTGAGACTATGTAATTGATGCAGTGTTGCAGTCGTTCCATGAGTGTCAAAGTCCTTGAGAGTGGGGAATAAATGTGAGTACATTTTTGCGAGCATTGACGCAGTGTCAAAGATCTGAGAAACTCATGGCTGTGGCTAATCAAATGAGATAATGAGCATTGTTTTTTTATGACATGAAGGAGTTCAGTCATGTCTGACTAAGAGTTATCAGCAGAAGGACTTCGCATCTCTGACTAAGATGTCCATCCAAGAGATTCAGATGAAGACATTCATAAAAAAATTCAACTTTATTTGACTGAGAGTGGTCAGTAAAGGGACTTCGCGCTCTTTAGCTAAGGGTCTGTCTTCACTCAGATGAGGGAAGGGACCTCTCTGAGATCGGCATATGAGTATACTCTGAGATGAGGGAAGGGACCTCTCTAGGATCAGCAGTTCAGCATATACTCGGATGAGGGAAGGGACCTCTCTGAGATCAGTATTTCAGTACTTCCTTGAGACTGACGGGACGTCTCTTGGAAAAGAAATCCCAGTTGAGGGAAGGGACCTCTCTGGGGCTAGCACTAAGTTCTTTGCTTGAGGTTGAAGGGAGGTCTCTTGCAAACTCTTAGTGCTGGCTAGTATATTATTGTGCAGTGTCTCTTGAGACCGAAGGGAAGTCTCTTGAGAAATGTTTGTCCTGTTATGGGGGCACGGACAGTCTGTTTGTGGGAAATTGTATGTTTGTTTGACTGCCTGTACTTAATGTTATCTTCACTAACCCCAGATGCTGTTGATTGCCGGGGCCAGCCAGAGCCTTATCGCAGTAGGTTGCAATCTGGTGGGGTCAGCAGTTCCCCGACGCGAGTGTCGAATTCCGTAGTCAGCTGAGGCTAAGACTCCGGGAGTCTGGCCTATGAGGCTGAGAGGGGTCAGCTGGAACCCTACCACAGTCAGAGGATGCAATCCAGTGAGGTTAGCCAGAGCCTGGAACTGTGGTTAGACCGGGTCCCACGTTCAAAAGTCTGGGCGGGGCAGCCAGCGCCCTTGGCCAAAAACTGGTAGGTGAGCCGGTCCCTGACCGCAGTGGTCAAATTCGGATTCGGGACAGTCAGACTGAAGGGACGTCTACTGTCATAGGGTGACCAGACCCGCTATAGTCAAGGTGTTTTGGCGAGAGTGCCGAAAGGTTGTCATACTCGAGTAGTGGGTATGATTGGTCCTGACTTGGAGGTAGGTCAAAGGGGCTGTCAAGACAAATGGTCTGACTAGTCCTGGCCTGAGGCGGGTCGAATGAGGTATGTCAGACTGACGGGATGCCTCACATTCCTGGCTAGTGGTGGACCGAAACCAAGGCAATCAATAAATCCTGGGTATGAAGAGTTGTTATGTATTAATTATTATTTATTATTTATTAATTTATTTATGGGTTTTTAATTTTAATTTGTTGATGCTTGACTGCTGGTTGTCAGAGGGTCTGCTTGCTGGGGTATGGTTGTTGTTTGTGGGACTTGCTGATTTTGCAGGTATGCAGATACTTATCTGAAATTCCCAGACAAGAGAAAAAAAAAAGGGTTTGGTATCCCCTCCCTTTTATCTGAGAAGTTGAGGAGGCGCCTTACTCAGACCAAAGAAAGAAAACAAGGGTTTGGTACCCCCATCAGGGGTTCGAGAAGCTGAGAAGACGCCTCACTCATATGAGAGAACAGAAAAGAGGGTTTGGTATGCCCTATTTCCAGCATAGCAGACAGAGTGAGTACCCTCGCTACTGGGGTCATCCTTGGCGTAGATGCCTGATCAAGAGCTAAGGTAACCTCCGTGTGAAAGATCACCAGTTAAACAAGTCAAACAAGCAGATAAAGTCCTTCTTAAAATTTTATTTGGTGGTCGACAAGCGGCCTGGTTCACGAGGAACCTACATCCCTGACGTTAAGGAAGGCAAACTCTCAGGCCTGGGATGTTATGAAGTGGACAATGAACAAAAAATTTTGTGAGCTGAAATCTGACTCAGAAAGCTGAGAAGAAGTCACGCTTATATAAGACATAAAAGACAGCCTTGAGCTCGAGATGGAAAAGAAAGAGAAGGAAAAAGATGCGGAAGAGAACACAATGACTGGGATGATGGGGTGATGAGACATCACATGGGACAGAGGGGGGCGGAGCCGGCACTATGGCTTTGCTTACTGCAGGAGTGGAGGGAGCCCTAGGGATGTAAGGAGGTGAAGAAGCGCTGGGGGTACCATAACAAGCGTCGAACTTCTTACGAAGGAACTCCATCCTGTCAGGAGATGGAGTTCTCTCGTACCACCCTCCTAATGGGTAGCGGGGATGTGGCCTTAAACGGCCATAGCCTCACGACTCCTCATCTTCCTCCTCCTCTGAGCTATAGTCCCTCCGTGCCCTGGTTGGCTGTTCTTCCTTTGCTTTCCCTCCTCTTCCTCCCCTACCTCTACCTTGTCCGCGGCGTGCCTCAGGCATGATGCGCGTGAGATGACGTTTAAAAGAGAAGATAAAGGACGGAATTTAGCGCCGAAGGCCACGACCGAGAAAGCTGTGCGAGCAAAGATTGTAGTGAAGAGATGGATCCGGAAAGACGGAAGTAGAAAATAATCACGGGAAGGACTACAGTATGTTACGAGAAGCTTAGCACTAAGAGGGATGGGTAGCGCAGAGAGAGGACAAGCTGAGAAAGAAAAATCAGCGCTAAGAGAGGAAACGCGCGCTAGGAGAAGAAGTGAGCACCGAAGGAAAGAGTGAGCGCTAACTGCGCAGAACCGCAGTGTAGATTTCACAGCGAGCCATAAAAGAGAACGAATAAAAGTGCTGCTTGCTTGTACTGGTTTTATACTGGAAGTACGTTATGTTCTGACCCAGCGGGGACGCTGGGTGGGGGTTTGGTATTATGTCGGAGGGCGCGGTATCCCGGTCCTCCTCTGTGTACCAAGTCCATGCTTGGTACCAGTCCTCGCTCTGATGCTCCGACCTGTGGAAGTGTCATGGACCTGTGCCGTTTCTAGTATCCAGGTTGTACCTCGGCGCGGACCGGTTCCCGTGAGGTTGCCCTCAACAAAAGGGTGCGCCACAGGACCTTCCTTTCGTCCACGCAGGCTCGGCGCCCTGCTGTACACCAGAGCACAACCGACCTGTAACCGTGGTAGCCGCCGGGTCTGCCCTGGGACGCAAAGGCAAAAGGGTTGGCACAGTGTTTTCTGCAATGCGCCGAGTGCCCTGTTGCCAAGTTATGGGTTAGGTGCAAGGGGTAGAAGTCGCTGTCGAAGAAGGGAAAGAGAAAAAGAAGAGTAAAACGTCAAGTTTAGAACTCGTTTTCCCTGGCGTGTGGAAGTCTGGTGACCTCAGGTTGCTGTGATACTATAGTTTCCTTTTCGATTCTGGATTGCCGTCATCATAATCATTATTATTATTATTACTCCTAAAATTCCCTATTCTCGGCTTTCCGTCTGTCGGTCTGTCACTTCGTAGGAAAAAAGGGCGCCGATTCGGGTTTCGGACCGTACTTGTGGTCTTACGGCCTGAGTTTATTGATCCTTTCTATATCATCTGTATCAGGTCTGCTTGTCCGAACCGCGCGGACCCCGATGGCCAGGTTAAGAGGCAGATACAGTGAAAACGAAAGAAAAAGAAAGAAAAGAAAAGAAATAGGAAAAGAAGGAAAATGGAATCTCAGACTCGTGTGTGAGCTCAGGGTGCAGTTCAGATGAGGCTGATGCACGAAAAGATTCTTGGGACGCAGTTTTTTCCTTTTCCTTTTTTTTTTTTTTTGTGGTCATTATCATTATTTTATTCTTATTCTTATTATTATTTAGTTCTCTAATTTTGAATTCTGGTTGTTGGTCTGTCCTTTCGCGGGAAGCCAACGGTTCGTATTTCGAACTCGGCGACTCACAGCCTAAGTAGGCCGACCCCATGCATATTGTCTGTGGGCTAGCTTTGGTATAGCATAGTGTGGTAAGGCCCCAAAAGAAGGGCGACCCGCGACCGCATTGGTAGGAGGAATATCACCCCCTACAGAGGGTCATAAACCCCCTCCTTGCCATCGAACACGGGTACCCGTCGGGTATAGGCCAACGCGTACGTCTTAAAGAAAGAAAAATGTTTGTCAATATCCCGTTATGGGACTTCAGAGATTGGGCCGTGCTCACATCGTGATAATTAGTGGCTTGACGGCAGCATAGCGATTTCGAACCATACCCTGATCGTTGAGTTTTCGGTTTCGAATTATTCAGTTTTTATTTTGCTTTATATTTTGGAATATTAAGACTAGTAAAAACAGGGCCAGAGCAGAACTCTTC
>BFEA01000456.1:362125-375974 GCA_003427395.1 Chara braunii
TGAGGCTGACTGTCTGGGTTTTGCCTGGCTGTCTGTCTGAGTCAGTCTGTGGGTCTGTTTGTATGTGAGTGCGTGTGTGTATCCGCGTGTGTGTGCGGGACACCCAGCGGGATCCAGGGTGATCCTGAGTTGAGTGTATGTGAATGGTGGAGTGGACATAATGAAGGGAGTTAGATGTTCAGGCGCTGTTGCGCCACAGTCATTGAAAGTGAACCCGTACCCGGGTTCCCATATCTTTGAGTTTTGAGCAGACGCATATCGCCAGTGTGCTGCGCTACTCTTTACATGCGTGACTGACCTGTTACTTAATAATAATAATAATAATAATAAAAATAATAATAGTAATAATAATACATACAGCAACTTCCGCAATCAAATAGCATCATTACACAGACCAAATAGTCGTGACCTCGGTCCAATAGCAGAATTGTAGTACGAGCGCCCCCTCAAACAAGAACACAGCAGAGGCTCATAAATGACATTGCTGGAATAGTATCACCATCATCAACGAAGAACCGATGTTGCTATCCTATCTAGCGCTCGGCGCCACACTATAGATGGCAGATCCTATCTGACCTATTCTACGATGCCGGTGATGAGCTCAACAGCTCCCCGGAGTACGAGCAGATCTTGGACAATGTCGTACGTGTCAAGCACTAGGTATGTAGTTCGTATCCCTCACAACCCCTTTCCTCATCGTACAGATGCAACATGGACCCAAACTAAGTAAATAATAATAATAAAATAAATAATAATAATAATAATAATAATAATAATAAAATGCTAGAAACATGAATATGGACGATGTACAAAAATCCAGATTGCAAAATCACACTGAAGTCCAAGTAGTCAAAGCAAGAGCAGATAGCACAATGGAACCAAGTAACCATCCATTTGAGAATGGTACAGAAGAATCGTGAGTCAATGCCCAAGCCCAAAAGGGCAATACCAAAAGCATAACCCAATGTAACTCTCTCTTCTAAATGGCGCCAGGCGCCCTATCTACTCTACAGCCTATCACTACATCTACATTATAAAAGCATCCAGACAACTTGCCTACCAGCGAGTGATGATGTCAACACCAATGCCGACTTCCTCTCCACCAGGTAAGGTTTTCTCTCCTCTTTTCACCACCTCATTCCCCCAGCTCATTGGTGCCACGTGGACCTGAGATCATCACGCGAATAATAATAGTAATAGTTATTATAATAATTATTATTATTATAATAATAATAGTAATAATAATAATAATAATAATAATAATAATAATAATAATAATAATAATAATAATAACAATGATAATAGTACAATGAAAATAAGCGATAGTGAGAATACAATTCCAGATTACTCCCTCACACTAAAGCCAGGTAGTCGTACCATGCCCAGAGAGCATCATTGCATCGATAATACACCAATGGCGGATAGTAGCACTGAAACCCAATGTCCAAGGAGAGTCTTCTCTCTCTACACTCACACAAGGTCAGTTCAACTCTCCTACGCGCTGCTCATCACCCAGCCTACTCCTACACGGCTACTAGAGACTACCAAAGGCAATGCAACTGTTGACACCGGCGGCAACCCGAAGTACTCGAAGATGTCGCCCATGCAGACAATCTCCAATACGGGGTAAGTGTTCCCACATCATCATCATCGTCATTATCATCATCATCATCATCATCATCCCATCTATTCGATCTTTCCCCTCTCTTTCTCTCTCCCTCTTTCTCTCTCTCTCTTACTCACACATACACACCCTGTCGCCTACTGTATAGGTGCAGACCAGAATACGAACCGACCTCTCATACAGACTACAAGATAGCATGGCGGAAACTTAGATACCAATGATCCGACGATCAATATCGCAATGTAGCCCTGTCATACATCATCATTGTTTTCGTGGTGTGAAGAGGCCTGGCGCTATACTCAGGAAGGCGGCGCCAGGTCAGACATACATAGACAAAGAGGATGGGAAAAGACGAAAGGAGGATATCAAATGGGTGTGTCGTCAACACCAGTCTGTGATACAAGTCCCAAATCATCCCCGTCCAGTGTCTGAATCCCGATGTCGAATCTGAATCCAATGTCGTCGAGTCTTGAGTCACAACTCTCTCCCCATTTTCTCCCTCTCCATCTCTCCTCTCTCCCTCTCTCTCTCTCTCTCCCCTCCCCACACACACACAGTGGTGAACCTTTCCACATTCTAGTGGTAGATTCATTTGATTTATTGATTTATTTATTTATTTATTTTATCCTATCTATCCTATCGAGAAAAGTACCATGAGCTTAGCCGGGACAACGGGACTTACCTCACATATCGGGTCGATGTCGTGATGTCATCGACATTATACCCTTGCAACCAAGAAGAAGTAATCAAGGCGCTTTGTAGAGAGTATCTCGTAACTGAGATACATGATCTCAAGCCTCGCTTGTTGCCTTTATCGGCCGCAGAAGGAGAAGGTAAGTCGCTTTTTTTTTTTCTTATCCCTTCTCCCTCCTCTCCTTTTCTCTCCAATCTTCTTCTTCTTCTTCTCCTCCTCTCTCTTCCTCTTCTTCTTTGTCTACTCCTTCTTTATCTACTCTTTCTTCTTCGCTTTCCTTTCCCTTCGCGCGACCTTTTTCCTCCTCTGCGTGGTCACTTCTCCTACTTGTCTGCTTGCGCTATCTCCCTGCGCGCACTGCCACTTCGCTGCTTCCTCTGTACCATCTCTCTGCTGCTTTCCCGCGTGCTGCCATCCTCATTCCCGATACACCACGCGCCGATTTCTTCCTTTCTACGCCGCTTGGGCCAATTACCCAGCACACTTATTTTTACCGCCTTTTGCCACGCAGTACTCGCCTTCCCTCCTCTCTCTCGTTCTCTCATATCTCTCTCACTCTCACATCTTTCTCTCTTTCTCTCTCTCTCTCTCTCACACACACACACACACCTTCGATAGGATGAGCAAAAACGAAATGAAACTTCTGCTGAAACGTAGAAATATACACTGCCACTTTTGATTGTTTATTCTACGGATCCAAGTACCGTGCGGCGTGGCGCGTATTGGTGACTTAGCCCTCTCTCTCTCCCTCACTCTCTCTCCTCCTCTCCCATTCTCTCCCCTCTCTCTTACGTAGTCCGCAGATACTGAGAAGTCAGGTAGGGAGAGGATGAAGAAGAGATGGTGGACTATGAAAAGAAAGAAGAAGAACTTTTTTTTTTTTTTCTCTCTCTCTTTCTCTCTCTCTCTCGTACACACACAACACACCCATACACACACGTAACTGTAATGTATGCGCCCATGTTGTAGGGATAGATTTATTTGATTATTTATTTGTTTACTTATTTATTTATTTATTTATTTTCTTTGCTTATCTCTTTCGAGGGATGCACCGAGGATCCATCGTGATGGAAGGAGACTTACCCGATCTCACTTTCCACTCCCCGTCGTTGTTACCGCCGTCGTCAAGCCCGTCATCGTCGTCAGCCTGTCGTTGCCGGCTCAGGTAAATATGTCTCCTCCTCTACTTCTTTCCCTCCTCCTTCTCCTCATTCTTCTTCTTCTTCTTCTTCTTCTTCCTCTTTGTACTTTTTTTCCCCGTGCTATGCCGCTATTTTCCCCATTGTCACCTTCATCGGTCGCGCGCGCACTACCTTGCTGCCCACCTCGCACTTTTTCCCAGCTATCGCTACCCCTGTCGAGATCGCCCTTTTCTTCCTTGCTTTGCTCGGGCGCGCGCCATAGTCACATGCCCGCGCACACACCTCCACTAGCTGTCCACTCGTGCCGCGTTTCTCCTTACTGCTCTCTCGAGGTTGCGAGCCGACATTGAGTGGGCCAAGCTCAATGCCCCGTAACCACAGTTTCGACGGGAATGAACCTTCCCGTGATTGTGGTGCGGATCCATTGAGGTGGGTGAATCTCATGAGGCATGAGATTCAAAATGATAGTAATAATAATAAAAATAAATAAAAGAAGAATGTAACTAAACTACCAAATAAATAAAATAGAATAAGAAAAAAACATAATCTAACTACTAACTTCCCTAATTTGCCAAGTGTCTTGTCACTGATTCAAACGGGGCTCAGTCCTAACTAACTGACTAACTCTAACTACTTCTAACCCTAAGGTCGCGGGTTCAAGGCCCGACCGCTCGAAACGGTGCAAAACAAAAGTGAGGCTCCTTTCAAAAGGAGCTAGCTCAAGGCCGGGGGGGACTCGATGCCTACACCTTGAGCTTGACAGTCCGACACCCTAACCTACTAAGCTAGCTCCCACTTCTAGCAGAAGGGGAGCAACTTAGCATATTAAGAGTAACGGGGCTCAGTCCGACCTGTGGCCTGAGCCCATTTTTCCCAAGTTAGTGTGTGTGCGCGCTTGCAGGTTAATGTGCTTGTCTGAACGTTTGTCAGCTTGAGTGTGTGTGTGACCTGCAATGACACTTGTTTGAGTGGAAGGCCCGAAGGTCCCGTACTTAGCCGTGGCCGCGCTATTTGAGGGTGGCAGGAAATTATAAGGTAGCTAGGTAAATCCGCACACTCAGAACAGCGGGAAAACACTCAAGCAGCAGGTAGGTTGGTACCACACCTAGTAAAGGCAGCCTAGTAGAAGAAGACAAAAGTTGGCACTTCCAGAGGTTCAGTACCGTCAATTAGGCGGGTACCGGTTCTAGTAGTACGAGTCTAGGCCCTGTACAGATGATATCAGAGCTTACACCGGTGTCTCCCTTTGCAGAGGAACGACGACACCGATCACTAGGGTAGTCATGCGGTCAGAAAGTCACTTCCCAAGGAGCGACTCTCTTTTCTACCTATAGGAGGCTGAGTTAGAGCCTCAACCTCGCTTACGGTGTACAAGTAAGGATAAAGATACCGCTCGAGCAATCGTCAACAATCAGGGTGCTACCTCAACCCCGATGATCATACACTAATAATTGCTCCGGTCGTACGACCGGGGCGCGTATTAATTTATTCTGATTGATGTATTGACGATTAAGTCTCAGCGTACATCGTAGATCTACTCGTCATTACATCAAATCCTATCGACCCCTCAACCTCTTCGGTAGAAGGGTATTACTGCAGATCCTAACCTTCACAGCATGCGTCATAACAAAACGCGCGCATACTTAACGAAATTTTCTCACCGATTTTGCCCCGGCCTCAATGGCCGAGGAATTCGTTTCGAGTGTCACGCTCAAGCGCGCACACCCTTTCTATTCCAGACTGACTCCGTCATGGTAGCCGATGCCGTCACCGTGTCTAATGCAAAAGCATGGTCAAATACCCTTGTAAGGGTATTTGGTCCGAAAGTATCTCAGACCACATTAAGCGACGTCCCCGTCGTTGGAGAACTATATGCAAATAAAAGATGTTTTCCGACAAGCAAATCGTCAAATCCGAATCCTGGAATGAAATGTGGTTTCAAGATTGACGTCGTCACCTTACTTTTCATTACTACTGCCGGGATTTTCACCCGGGTCTCCCACATAAATAAATTTAACTCGAAGTGGGGATACTTGATCTGTACTACAGTACATGAAATAGTTAAGTATGACAACGCACCTTTCCTTCCCCCACACCTTTAGTCTTTGGCCCAGGTATTCGTTGGTTCTTTTCAGGGTCGGTGTCCGAGTGCGAACTCAACCCGTGAAACGCGGGTCCTAACCGAGACCTTGGGTATTTAACTCTTGATATCACAATCCAAAGTTGCCGGTCGTCCTGCCCGAAGCCTAATACAGGAGGACAACGGTCTCCATCATGACCCACCACAGTCCTGCCGATCAGGCCGGAGCTGCGGCCCACGGCGTTGTTGTTTATCGGTGGTTACCCTCGTTGGTTGCGCAACGATGGGATATTCATCCTATCTTTAAAAGACTAATGTCGACCCCTTCGATACCCACCTGAATAGATCCTTTCATTGGGGTGGCCACCCCTCTAGTTTCTCTTCGAGGCCATAGTCGTAGGGTCCTCTGTCTGGTTATGCTAGGTCAGCAGCCAACGCTGGGAGTTACGTCCCAACGATGCCAATTTTCCACCATAGGCTTGATAATTTATGCCCCCAGGTTAACCCTTGGGGTGGATGAACGATGCTTTTTAAATAAACAAAATATATAATATAATAAATTGAGCATTCGTCAAGCTACCACTAAGGGTTGTGCCCTCCAAGTCTTTGATCATAGCTCGGGGAGGCACGTACCTCGGGGTCATTATAAAACCATTTTTTCTATTTGACGATATATATAACTATTATTTTTAAGATAAACTTTATTGACTCTTTACTTGTCAGAATCCACCAAAACATCTCATTCAATGAAAAAATGATTGCAAAAGGTTTCAACTCATTGAAAGAGTTTGTCCATGTCGTAGCATGGCTTTTCAAACATATAATCAATCCGTCCATCAACCTTTCATTGACTTTTACTCAAAATACTGATCCGTCTGTTTCTCTACCACCATTTCTAGGCCTAAGATGAGTCCAATAGTGATAGACAAAGGGATATATTGACTCACAAAAAGACTCAAACCATAGACAAGGATTCACTCACAACGTGAAAGTGTTCGTGGTCACGAGTTCATCCTCTTTGGATACATATATAAATATAAAGTATGATATAATAAGTCAGACTTGCTTATCATCTCTCTCATCCTTATCCCCAAATGTCCATGCATTTTCCTATACTATCAATCTACTCTAAACCTTTATCTTATCAAAACTCAAGGAAAAAACACTTTGCACTCTTACTTATCCATGTTCTCTCTTCACCCAACAAACACCTTAATCTATCTAGAAGTTCATACACCCACTTGTCTTTAATCTAGGAAAGTGATGACCAATCCCAATATCCTATCGAGCTCCACTCTACCACCTTCGGATTATCTATCCAGTGATGGTCACCAATCTTCCGCGCACATGATACTTAGTCATTCCCAACTCAATGTACCTTGCTAGTACCTTACAATCACCCATGAAGTGTCCTTATTATCAAATGACCTTGGAATTTTCTGTCACTAATACAGGTCTTTTGTTCCTGTCTACCATTCGTACTTCCGTCGCAAGGCTTCCTCTCCTGTTCCTCCGGGTATATTTGGGTCAATGAGGTTCCCAAATCTGTCATAAACACCTCCTTCAATATCAGTGCTTATCAGACCATTCACTTCACCAGCCTTCTTGACATGGCAAGACCTCATTATGTGCCCTTCTTGGGCACAATGCTTGCAGACCGCACTCTTCAATCCTACTCTTCCTCTCCCAAGTCCTTGACCATTTCCTTGACCATTTTGGATCCCGATGGTGTTCCAGTTTCTATTATCACTCCTCCTATTGCCTCTGCTATCACTTCCTTTTCCATTGTTTTCGAGGCCCCTATTACCAGGACCACTGCTCCCTCGTCTACCAATATCTTGACCTCTTCCCCAATCTCGACCTTGATCATGGTCATAGACCATTCGCGCTCGGTTTCTTGCCTTCCGCTGGGCCTTGGTCAACTTCTGAGGTCTAGGTTCGTCTTCTATCTCAATCACGTTTTCACCCCTTTCTCTAGCCTGTTATCACATCGCTTCTTCTCAACTTTCGTAGGTCGGAGAGAACCTTGATTATCGTTTTTCATTTTCCTTCCACGACTACCAGCTAGTCCATCCGACATCCCCTCTGAGACCTTTCGCTTGGCTTTTCTGTCTCTTTCTAGTTGTGTCATTCTCTCTTCCAATGCTCTCACTTGTCTCTGTATACTGTCGAGTTCCCCTTGTGCTGACGCACCACCGATTATTCGATTGGGGTCATTACAATGACGACCGCCGATTTCGTGCTCGGGAAATCTCGAGCTCAACGAACTTTCCAGTTCACTCCAGGTTCATGATCTCAGCATGAAATCGTCTTCTCATCCCACTTCTTCGTAATACTAAAGTTGTGGTAATCGGGCAGAAAGCTAGACAGGTTCTCCCCTTGAAACAACAGAGCTCTAAGGTCTGGGGGCATTGACTCGTTCACAGATTCGCGTATCAATACTTTAGGTAGAGAATAATTTCTCTAAAGAAGGACGTTGTCCAAACCACCATCTCCATCCATGACCGCCGCCGCCATCCTGTAAAAATACAGCAATCGACGAAGCGTCAGGCTGTAAGCTGAAGGTGATGTCCAATAACTTGAAACCCCTCTATTCCCACCTTCAAAAGGATACAAAGGCATAAGCTTTAGTCATCCATTTGACGGAGCAAGTATCCTTTGCACTGAGCTTAAGGGCGTGAATAGCGCAAACAAATGTATGAAAGGACACTTAAATAAATCATAATCCCCTAATCATGGATTAGAAGAAGTAATAACACCCTTCTGCTTGCATACCCCATTCGAAGTTCCAATCGGATGACGCGGATTGAGAGATGACAGAAGGATCAGGAACATGAGGCATTGACTGAAACTCTGGTTGGCAGGAGTGAGGAAGGACCGTCAATTGCCGATCTTGAGAAGAAAAAGAAGGCGGTGGATAAGACTCGATATGATGGTAACTTAGTGGCTCACAACACAGAGGTGAGGTGTCGTAATGCCTCTCACATTTATAATATGCCATCTTCCCAAGAGACGAGACATACTCACCCCACTCGTCCTGATGCCTACGAGCCTCTACCCTTTCTTCCTTCTCTTCTAGCCCTTCATCTTTCTTCTTCCAATCCTCCCACTCTTTGGTTAAATTTATAGACCTCTCAGCGGTCTTCCCTTACCTTCTTCTTCTTCTTCTCCCAGTACCAGTCCCACGGCCTTTTGGGTGTCATATTTATGAGAGGACAATAGTTAGACAATAGTGTCTTTTAAGGTTATCTGACCCAATACCCTTGGTCTTTGAAAGATTCTAGATAACCTCAGGTTACTGTCAATGGAATACTTCTCCTTTCACTCTCTAGGACGATACTTGTCACAAGTTCTCATTTACAGTCGCCTTACTTGTACCACCTATTTGCTCATAGAACCTATTTTATTATATAAAACCCTAAGTGGTTTATATGCAATGACCACTTTTATGTAATCCCTACGCAGAATCTTTGATCAAACTATATCCCAGTAAGTAGATTAAAGTTGTCGTTTTGCCTAGATCATCGACTTACCATACCCGAGTTCATTCACTGAGGACCTCGGTTAGGAAGCGAGATCCCCGGCAGCGGCACCACCTGTCGCGCGCGGCGGTCCCACTCCCAGACGTGAAGTAGTTTTTGGTGTTGGACCTCACGATCGTGTCACGCATGAGTTTTCTTTGTCACTTTACGCAGTACCAACTCCGACCGTGTGCGCGTGCTATACCTCTCGCGTCTCCCTACGACAGGTTGGGGTCCCGCAAGGTACAACATTACCTCCACCTGCGGGAGCTGTCACCATCCCTTAGATGGGCGTATCCCTGCTGAGCTACTGACCCACATACGAAGGCTTTTACATGCAATCGCAGAGGTATGTCAGACGAGGGCGTTTTCTCGATCGTCGTAGCGTAGGCATACGCGCGGTAGAACGCCTTAAGACTGAACCGTATGTCGAGCCCCCATTGACCAAATGTAAAGCTCACCGGAGTTCAGGAAGGATGTCCCTGCTATTCTTACCTCCACACAAACCTTATTGATAGATAAAGTTATCGCTTTCGATGACACTTGTGCCCTGAATCGTTACTAGTTTGAGAAATCATGCTGGATCAGATGCATAATGAGAGATGATCAGTGTGATCCATGGCAATAGGAAACTCAAATCAAGGTACCCACCATCGTTTAGATGGAGTGTAGAGAGAATGATCGCGGGAGGTTGGTGACTTGTATCCATACCTCTCAATCAATGCCCACAGCAAGATTGTTGTATCCAGAATCAATCGATTTCCATGCAGCCACCCTTTTCTCTACCCGCAATCCAAGACCTTTGTCCATCCCTTAACCTTTGAAGGGTTTATCGATCCTGAGTTCCTAACCTTTATAAGCATCATTGCGGATGGTAGCCCGTTATGTTCTAAAATAGCAATTGGGTCAGAGTAACGTACCTCGTCGTTCCCTGCCTCCAGAGTTCCACCTTAACTCCGGCAGAGCTCCCGCAATCGCCCTGTTACATGGATTAAATGTGGAAAGGAGTCCATTTGCGCATGAGTCCTGATCTCAGTAAGCTATTTGAAAATACTATTTCACTCATGTTGCTTGAAGATGGTTATGTGATTATGTGGGGTGTAAGCATGGGAAAGTGAAGGAGGATGAAGGATGTAAGAGTTGTCAAACTTGTTGGCGCCTCTCCCTCGCTCTGTTGCCTCGCACCCCTGTCCGATTCTGATTCCTATTCTAGTATGTGGCACCTGTGACAATAGTAGCAATGATAATAATAGTTAATATAACAATAATAATAATAATAATAATAATAATAATAATAATAATAATAATACCACTAATAATAATAACCATGATAATAACAGTGGTGTGATAGATATCAAACCCCAAGCTGCGAGACCATTTAATTGTCTAAGTAGTTGTCTACGAGCAGCTAACACCATAGTACCAGCCAGACAGAGCAATATAACGATATAATGAGCCAATGCCCAGTTATACTGCTTGCCTACCCTCCAAATCTCACACTCACGCAACATGCCTATTTTGATAGTGAAGTCCAATCTATATGACGTCATTACTTAGTGCAAACTGTCGGGTATGTTTTCTCTTTCCTCTTTCTCTATTTTTCTTTCTCTCTGTCTGTCTCACTCTTTGTGCGTATGTGTCTCTCTCTACGTATTGTTGCGTTCGTCACCGGCTGTGTCCCATTGCGTATGCCATAGTCTGTGTTCCATGTATGTGTGACCATGGTAAATCTGAGGTGCAATGCCATGTGGTCGGCGGCACCGGACCAGTCAGTCCCAATCCAGCCTAGCAAGTACCGTCTGGGACTGTGTACACACGCGGTGGTTTACAGCGTGCAGAGCGAGAGAGACGAAGTACAACCATCGTTGATACGGTAGGGACCGTCACAGCTTCCGTCGTCCATGGTTAAGGGAAATGGTACGTGTGCATGTGAGCAGCGTATTGTTGGTTGCTGAGTTGGCATAGCCAGTTGAAAGCGAACTCTTGTCCGGTTGCCATATCTCTGAGTGTCGTGGGGCGCATGCCGTCAGTTCGCTGTGAAGCCTGTTCGCAGGTCCAAGAAGCTAGGGAGAAAACAAGTCAGACTGTTATAATAATAATAATAATAATAATAATAATAATAATAATAATAATAATAATGCTGGACACATGCAAGAGTGAGCATCAGAAACCAAACAGCATCACACCCAGGAGACCAGACAGCCGTGACCCTGGGCCCGTAGTAGCGTTGCATCACAAGTTTCACCTAATAAGAACACACCAAGAGTTCATAATTGACAATGCTGAACTAGTTCCACCATCATCAACGAAGGACCAGAGTTGATAACCTACTTGGCGCCCGGTGTCCAGACTAAGTATGGTAGATCGTATCTAGCTGACGCCAGCAGCTTCTCTACCACGAGCAGATCTCAGCCAATGTAGTTTGTGTTAGGTGTCTTGTACGTCTCTCATGCTACATTCTCATTCTCCCTTCACTTACAGCCTCGCGCCTCACTACACAGATGCCACTCATACCCAAAGAACACCCTGCGTCACACCTAGCTAACAGCGGAGCAGCTCGGCTATGGCTGCCCGCTACTTCTTGCTCGCCCGTGAGAGCGTGAGTGCCAGCCAGCCAGCAAATAGCGCAGCAGCGCTCGCGCAGCATGCAGCCAACACCCGAATGCCGAATGAGGAGGCAGGCCCTTCCCTATATCGAAGTGGCCTGCCTGCGTCCAGTCCAGGAAGCTTCCGGTAGACCCCGGTAGGCACAGACCCAGACCTCACACGCAGGCCCAGGGCCTGATGGTTGCATGTGCCTAACTGCCCTTTGCCTGCTCACGGCCTTTTTCACGCGTCTGGCCCAAGTTACCATTCAGATACATTTGCAAATTATGGCCTGGGCCGGGGCGCCTTCAACCAACTGGCGCAGCGCAACTGTCTGAATTTCACCAGTTGCGGGGTACCCTGAAATCGAGGCCCTGAGGGCCTGTCGGCCTTCCTTCACTTAGGGCGGCCGCAATACTGCAAAAAGGGCCCCAGAGGGGCTGAGCGGGCGTAGCCTTGCAATAATAATAATAATAATAATAATAATAATAATAATAATAAAATAATAATAATAATATGTAAGATAGATGAAAACAACGAACTTCAGAAAAACAACATTATTTACACGAAGTCTGATAGTAGTGACCTCAAGCCAACAGAAAACTTCATCACTAGTTTCATCAAATAAGAGCACAGCAAAAGCTCATAGTTGACAATGCTGAGATAGTCTCGTCATCATTCTTAACGAAGAACCAACGTTGATAACTTGCCCGGTGCTCGGTGCCCTGAGTACATGCGGCAGATCCTATCTAGCCTAGACTACAGCCCAGTGATGACTACAACAACTTTCTGAAGTACGAGCATGCAGCGACCAATGTTGCCTGTTTCCTGGCCCTGTTTTCGTATGTGTCCCCCGTATTACTGTATCCCTGTTTGTTTCCCGCTGTGTCCCAGTATCTAACGACCGTGAGTCTATGCGTGTGTTCTCAGAGTGTGTTCGTGGGGTACCCAGGGTGATCCAGTGTGTGATCAGCGAGTTGTTTGGGCGCACAGTCGCCATAGCCAATTGCATGAGAACGCTTATCCGGTTGCGATTCTCTGAGTATTGTATGGACTCATGTCGCCAGTTTACTGTGTCGCGGTTTAAATGCAGGCAAAGTGTGAATGAGACAATTATGTCTGCTATCTGGACGAAGCACAAAAATCCTAACCACAAGATCATACTGAATTCCAATTAGTCATAGCCAGAGCAGATAGCACTTTGGAATCGAGTAACCATCCATTTAAGAATGATACAGCAGAATCGTGAGTCACTGTTCAAGCTTAATCGGGCAACACCACAACATAACTCAATGTAGCTCTCTTTCTTGAATGTCCCTCGCGTCCTATCTAGCACTCAATACCCTGTCTATGAATATCCAGCCTAGGCTGTACTGCTGTTGATGATTTTCAACTGTTTTCTGAAGCTTGGGCAGGTCTCTACCTCTGCCGCACGTATCAATAACGCTCATAACCTTGATCATACCATACGGATGCCACATACACCTGAGGACCATGCAGATAATAATAATAATAATAATAATAATAATAATAATAATAATAATAAAGAAGCAAGTAATGAAGAATTTCGGACATCAATATCATAGCTGATCAGCTAATCGGGACTTCGCACAAAAACAGATCTTCACCACGAGGCTCATTAAGCAAGAAAACACTTAGAGTTCAGAATGCTGAAATAGTCCCATCATCATCCATGAAGAACCAGAGTTGATACCCATTCTGGCGACCAGCGCCCAGACTACATATGGCAGACCCTATCCAGCCCATACCATACTGTCAAGACTGACGACAACAACTTCTCTGCAGTGTGAGCAGGCAGCGGTGAAGGTCGCATGCTTCCAGTCTCAGGTATGTTTTCTCGCCTCATTCGCTACCTCGCTCCCCGACACACAGATGCCACTTGTTCTTAAGAGACCACCCTGCGTCCCTACTTAGTTACAGGTAGGTAAGCCCTGCTATAGTTACTTGCTTGTCTCCCTGTCCACAGCCTGTGTTCGGTCTACACAGGTGTCTGGCTCTGTCCGTTTTGCTTGCTCGTTTCTCGGCTGGCCTGTTACTTGTTTGTCTGTATGTGGGTACGTCTGTCTGTCGATCGGTGTCTTATCTTGTCTGTTGGTCGGTGTCGTTTCTATTTCTATCTGTTTGTTTGTGTATCTGTCTGTATCCTGTATGTTTGTCATACCCGGCCATCTGTCTGTTTGG
>BFEA01000456.1:379751-392841 GCA_003427395.1 Chara braunii
CTCTCTCACACACACACACACACACACACACACACACACACACACACACCTTCGATAGGATGAGCAAAAACGGAATGAATCTTCCGTTGAAACGTAGAAATATACACTGCCACTTTTGATTGTTCATTCTATGGATCCAAGTACCGTGCGGCGTGGCGCGTATTGGTGACTTAGCCCTCTCTCTCTCCCTCACTCTCTCTCCTCCTCCCCCATTCTCTCCCCTCTCTCTTACGTAGTCCGCAGATACTGAGAAGTCAGGTAGGGAAAGGGTGAAGAAGAGATGGTGGACTATGAAGAGAAAGAAGAAGAACTTTTTTTTTTTTTTTCTCTCTCTCTCGTACACACACAACACACCCATACACACACGTAACTGTAATGTATGCTCCCATGTTGTAGGGATAGATTTATTTGATTATTTATTTGTTTATTTATTTATTTATTTATTTATTTTCTTTGCTTATCGCTTTCGAGGGAAGCACCGGGGATCCGTCGTGATGGAAGGAGACTTACCCGATCTCACGTTCCACTCCCCGTCGCTGTTACCGCCGTCGTCGAGCTCGTCATCGTCGTCAGCCCGTCGTTGCCGGCTTAGGTAAATATCTCTCCTCCTCTACTTCTTTCCCTACTTCTCCTCCTCCTTCTTCTTCTTCTTCTTCTTCTTCTTCCTCTTTCTCTCTTCTTTTCCCCGTGCTATGCGGCTATTCTCCGCATTGCCACCTTCATCGGCCGCGCGCGCACTACCTTGCTGCCCACCGCCCACTTTTTCCTGGCTATCGAGATCGCCCTTTTCTTCCTTGCTTTGCTCGGGCGCGCGCCATAGTCACATGCCCGCGCACACACCTCCACTAGCTGTCCACTCGTGCCGAGTTTCTCCTTACCGCTCTCTGGAGGATGCGAGCCGGTAGTGAGTGGGTCAAGCTCAATGCCCCGTAACCACAGTTTCGATGGGAACGAACCTTCCCGTGATTGTGGTGCGGATCCATTGAGGTGGGTGAATCTCGTGAGGCATGAGATTCAAAATGATAGTAATAATAATAAAAATAAATAAAATAGAATACTAACAAATAAATAAAATAGAATAAGAAAAAAACATAATCTAACTACTAACTTCCCTAACTTGCCAAGTGTCTTGTCACTGATTCAAACGGGGCTCAGTCCTAACTAACTGACTAACTCTAACCACTTCTAACCCTAAGGTCGCGGGTTCAAGGCCCGACCGCTCGAAACGGTGCAAAACAAAAGTGGGGCTCCTTTCAAAAGGAACTAGCTCAAGGCCGGGGGGGACTAGATGCCTACACCTTGAGCTTGATAGTCTGGCACCCTAACCTACTAAGCTAGCTCTCACTTCTAGTAGAAGGGGAGCAGCTTAGCATATTAACAGTAGCGGGGCTCAATCCGACCCGTGGCCTGAGCACATTTTTCCCAAGTTAGTTTGTGTGCTTGCTTGCAGGTTTATGTGCATGTCTGAACGTTTGTCAGCTTGAGTGTGTGTGTGACCTGCAATGACACTTGTTTGAGTGGAAGGCCCGAAGGGCCGGTACTTAGCCGTGGCCGCGCCATTTGAGGGTCATGGCAGAAAATTATAAGGTAGCGAGGTAAATCCGCACACTCAGAACAACGGGAAAAACACTCAAGCAGTAGGTAGGTTGGTACCACACCTAGTAAAGGCAGACGTGCCGCCCACTCAATGCCGAGTAGAAGAAGACAGAAGTTGGCACTTCCAGAGGCCCAGTACCGTCAGTTAGGCGGGTACCGGTTCTAGTAGTACGAGTTTGGGCCCTGTACAGATGATATCAGAGCTTACACTGGTGTCTCCCTTTGCAGAGGAACGACGACATCGATCGCTAGGGTAGTCATGCGGTCAGGAAGTCACTTCCCAAGGGGCGACTGCCTTTTCTACCTACAGGAGGCTGAGTTAGAGCCTCAACCTCGCTGACGGTGCACAAGTAAGGATAAAGATACCGCTCGAGCAATCGTCAACAACCGGGATGCTACCTCAACCCCGATGATCATACACTAATAATTGCTCTGGTCGTACGACCGGGGCGCTTATTAATTTATTTTGATTGATATACTGACGATTAAGTCTCAGCGTACATCGTAGATCTACTCGTCATAACATCAAATCGTATCGACCCCTCAACCTCTTCGGTCGAAGGGTATTAGTGCAGATCCTAACCTTCACAGCGTGCGTCATAACAACACGCGGGCATACTTAACGAAATTTTCTCACCAATTTTGCCCCAGCCTCAATGGCCGAGGAATTCGTTTCGAGTGTCACGCTTAAGCACGCACACCCTTTCTATTCCAGACTGGCTCCGTCATGGTAGCTGATGCCGTCACCGTGTCTAATGCAAAAGCATGGCCAAATACCCTTGTAAGGGTATTTGGTCCAACACTGCTTCACAAAAGTACCTCTTCGGGAAGTCCGCTTCACGAAGTACCTCTTCGGTTCAGCAAGCGCCCCTCCAATGGGCCCTCTTCGCGATGCGCCTCTTCGATGTGCTCGTTTCATGACGTCCCTCTTTAAAAAGCCCCCTTCACGATGTACCTCTTCAGAAAGATTGTCTCACAAGTGCTTCTTCAAAAAGACCCGGTTCGCGGCCTTGTTCCTTCTTTCGTCGTGCCCTTGTGCCCTTCGATATGTCTATGTTTCCACCCGGTCCACCTTGGTGTCTCTTGGGGGCACCCTTTGTAGTGCCTCTTCGGTGTCCGCCCTCGGCGTGCCCCTTGGCTGTGTTTCCCTCAGTGTCTCGTGAGGTGCGCCCTTCGCGCAAGCCCTCGGTGTGCCCCTGGCTGTGTACCCTTTCGAGTCTCGTCAAACACGCCCTTGGCACGGGCCCTCGGCGTGGGCCCTTGTACGCGCCCTTATACGCTCTTGAAGGGTGCTCACCCAGTGCGTGGTCCCACGTCGACGTTCCGTGTGTGCGACAGAGGCCCGTTTCGCTGGTGCTCAGAATGCGCCCCAAAGGCCCTTTTCGCCGGTATTTCGAATACGCCACAAAGACCTATTCCAGCCAACGACCAAAGCGTGCCCCAATTGCCCGTCTCGCCCGGTGTTCCGAACTGCGCCCCGAAAACCTGTTCCAGTCAGTGACCAAACCATGCCCCTATTGTTAGTCACGCCTTGAGTGCCGACTATGTTGCTTAGGGGCCGTGAATGTAGATGGGGGCCGAAAGAGTGGCCCGGGGCGGTATCTTGGCCCGAAAGCGCCAGACGATACCACTTTATGTGGGAAGCCGCGCCTGCTGGTTACAGGCTTGGGTTTAGCCCTATTGGTTACGACATTGGACTATTGTGGCGAAGGTACAGAGATTGAGGCCGGCGGACGACGGTGCGGGAGCGGCGAAAGGCTTGAGGGGTTGATGGGCCCGTGGGACTATCCCCCTCGCCTTTTACTGTGGTGGCAGCCGCGGTTCCCGCCCATTTGCCGCACGTTGCGGGCTTATATGTATATTTACCTATGTATAATTGATTTATTCTGGATTTTTGTTACTGTTATTTCTCACGCCCGTATGTGGGCGCGAAACCATGGTAGGTACATCTGCGAACTACCGAAATGTAGACCGGCGTCTGGACCCAAATGACTGAACTTCGAGGGTATAGCCACATACTCCGAATTGCGTGGGGCCGGGTGTCTCCGCGGCCTAGGCTGTGTCCGTCGGGGCACCCGATAGAACTGGGGCGGTGAAGGACGACGGTAGTACTGGCAGGATAAGTCGTCATTTCGGCGAGCCTGATTTTTTTTTTTGGAACGGAGCTCGCCGAAGATGTGCCTGTTTGGACCCGGCCTCGAAGCGGGGCCAGGCTCGTGCTTGCATGAACAAGGGGGGGGGGGCTGGGTGACCACCAATAGTGTCGAGATCCGCAAGTCCCTCAGGGCACCTGTTAAACTCGGAGCGACGTAGTGAAGATTAGCATGGCCACTGTGCAGGGATGACACGCATAGATAGAAAAGGGGGCTCGAGCACAGCTGCAAGTGAAGTTGTAGCACGTGACGAGCGCACCGACCATGGACCCGGCCTCAAAAGGGGGCCAGATCCTTGGGAGGAGGCCAGGTCCTTAGAACGAGGCCAAATTCTCGGGGAGGGCCAGGTCGGAGAGGAGGTGATGACGAGGCGGGGAGAAAACATGGGGCTGCGTGAACACCGAAAGGGCGTGGGGCATTGCCCCAGTCGGAAGTCCGTCTGGACGACTGCTAAAGATTGGCACGATACAGAGAAGATTTGCCTAGCCCCTACGCTGGGGTGATATGTGAAGAGTTCGGGAAGGAACCTGGACGTGAACCGGGCCACGCACGCGCAAGGCAAGGGGGAAGGGAAAAAGCCGACTTGCTTTTGAGAGTGTCGCACGGCGTCGCCCCGGCGGAAGACCCCCTTCAGGACATCTGTTGAAAATTGGAACGATACAGAGAAAGTTAGCATGGCCCCTGCGTAAGGATGACACACGTGAACCGGGGAAAGGGGGGACGGGGCACTAGCTACTAATGTTGGCCGTATGTGCCAGAAGTGCCCGCCCGAACCCGGCCTCAGAAGGAGGCCAAGTCCACGCGGAGATAGCGGAGTAGGGGGAGGCGGTAGTTTCGGTTAGAAGCCGTGTTGGCGGGCGACGGGGCTTACGGGCAGGAGAAAACGTATTTGAACGTTTGTTATCGGCCGATTGTCGCTTTTCCTTCTTGTCCTTTTTTCGGGAGTTTTTCTTTTGCGATGAAAACAAGGCACTGTGAAGCAGCTGAGAGGCGAGTCGCAGGGGTTGTTGATGACAACGCGACTAAGGAGGGAGATGAGAGCGTCGGGAGGGGGCGAGAGGTTTCTGAGACCGGAGCTGGCGGAAGGAAGGTCGGGCTCATTCTGAGACCGGAGCTGGCGGAAGGAAGGTCGGGCTCATTCTGAGACCGGAGCTGGCGGAAGGAAGGTCGGGCTAGGGGTTTTGGCCGCAGGCGAGTTGAACGGTGAGGTCAGTTCGGGAAGAAGATTAGTAGGGAGAGAGGTTAGAGAGAGAATTAGTGCGCGGGCTATGGTGGATCGGAGAGAGAAAGGGGGTGTAGCTTACCTATTTGTGAGAGGAATCAGGTGAGAAAGGGCGCGAACTTGAGGATTTGGGGCGGGGCGACCTCGAATCCGCGGCCAGTTTTGATTGAAGGTTAGTGACCCGCGAGCTAGCAGGAAGGAAGGGATGTGCATGAGCTATGGCGGGTAAGCAGATGTGGCGGCAAGCGGCGCTAGCTAAGAGTATTAGGTAGCGACGATTGCAATCCGGGGATTAGCGGGACGAAAGTTAGTAGAGGAAACGTGTGCGGGAGGAGTGGCTCCTAAAATGTGGCAATGTGTCTAGTCAGCTTTAGCAGAGAGATTCATTTGATTTTGCTCATCCTACCGAAGGGGGAATAGCGCGGACACGGGAGGCTTGCCGTTCGGCCGATACGTGGCCCGTTTCGTCGTCGGAAGGGGAGGAGGAGACTTACCTCGAGAGCGATCTAACACTGTGGGCAAGGGACCGAAGGCCGAAACACGGTGCCGAGCTGCTTGCGGATCCGACCCCCTTTCTCTTTGACATTGGATGGACCTAGCCGATATGGTAGCCAGGAATAGCTGTAGTGGTAGGATATTGTGTACATAGCCAATATGCATGTTAGTCGGGCGCTCGCTGAGGGGCTGGCCGCAGAGCGCCGGGGCGAGGAGCAGTGAAATACCCATCTGGTTAGGACGTGTTCGTGATCGGAAATGGGGGATGCAGTTCAGCATGGGCCTTTGCTGAGATACGAAGTTCGTCGAACTTGAGGGGAGGGAAAACTGGGTCAGGCGGGAGTTCGGCGAGGGCGGCACACCTGCACAAAAGCAGCACTGGTGTTGTGTTGTTGCTGCCAGCCTTGCTGATTGAAGTCCTCTTGCCTGATTGTCTCAGTTGGAATCGACTAAGACCGTGTATCTAGGACACGACCTGTGTATTGGAGTCGAGGTCGCTGTGTTGCGGGCCACGGTTGTGTGAACTGTTGGGCCATTGCCTTTGGAGTGATTGCGGCAGCCATCCTTCAAACTGTTATGGTTGAGAAGAGGGGCAGTGTGATTGAGGTTATTGTTGCTGGGCAGGGCGGCTGCGAGCGAACAGCGGTGCTTGGAGGCTGGCTGCTGACTGGTAGACCGCCCAGTACCTCGAACGGACTGCCTAGATCGTGAGGGAAGACTGCTGTTAGCCACCGTGAGCTATCTCAGACTTGCTGCCCCAGTCCTAAGTACTCAACGGCTTATACCGGTCGTGCTCCCGCTGCAGCAGGGGCGGGGTCTACCGCAGACCGCTGAGCCGCTTTGAGGACGGTTGTTTGAACGCCAAGTAGTCGTGGGTTTATTAAGGGAGGCTGCTGCTACGGCATGGTGGAGTAGTGATGAAGGGGGGCATTGTGGCGATTTGGGGAGGCACCGGAGAGTTGGTTTAGGTGGGTTGATCTAGACTTGACCAGGCTGCTACGCTGGTTGGCCGCCATTGCGAGGTCCTCAGGCGCTGAAGAAATTAAGGCCCTCTCACGCAAGTTTGAGTGTATCTTTCTAATTGAGTGTCTTACTCCTTCTTTTTCTGTCCTTCTCCCTCTAAGCCTAGTCTCTTTGGTTCTGAGAGGAAGGCGGCAGGCAGGCTTGAGGCCCGTAATCCGCTCCAAGACCTTGTGGGAGGGTTGCCCCACCGATTGCGGGAGCTCTGCCGGGACTCAGGCGGAGTCCTGGAGGCAGGGAACTGAGTGCTAATCCCTCGACTCCCTTTATAAACCCAACTATAACCCTTACCTGTTCATCCTTCTACGTTTGGCTGAGTGTATTATGTGGATCCTGTACTAGGCTTTGAGTTTGACTTTCATGACATAAGTCAGACTAAAGTAAAGGAATGTATGGACAAATCTCAGCTTCAGTTGTTGATTGCCTGAAAGCAGATAGTGAATGAAATGGGTTGCATCTGGGGGGAAGGTTGGGAGGAAGGCAGTATTGTGTGCATATGGACTGGGTCGCTAAGGCTGGGGGGTCCCCTTAAGTTTGGGGAAGCCCGACACTTTGTTTATTTTTGGTTTGCGTGGAGCCTCAGGCCGCTCTATAAGTTTAGGTAGCCTGAAGCTCTGGAGGCTGGGATGTCCCCATAAGTTTGGGGAGACCTGGTGCTGTGAATTGTATGGAGGGTCGGGACGCTCTATAAATTTACGTGTCCTGGCTGCTCTGACTTGTGAGGGTTTGACTGTGAGTGCCTTTCAGGAACCCAAGGCGCTCTATAAGTTTAGGTACCTTGGGTTGCCTCGTTTGTTTGGGGTTCTCTCAGTTTCTTTGGTTTTGAACAAGGAGGTCTGAACTGCTCTATAAGTTTAGGTGGTTCAACCCTCCTCCTGTTTTGTTCTGAAGAAATAGTTTTGGCAGGGGATAGACCGCTCTATAAGTTTAGGTAGCCTGTCCCACTGCCTCGCACAGACTGGACCAGAGAGAAACGAACCTGGCACAGGATCAGACCGCTCTATAAGTTTAGGTTGTCTGACCCAATGCCTCGCACATGTTGGAACCCAATGGATATAACCTGGCTATATTGTATTACTATGCTATTATGAACAAGCTGGTCAGACTGCTCTATAAGCTTAGGTAGCCTGACTATAGCTTATCACAACTAAAGAGAGTATAACAAAGAGGTATAAATGAAGGTAAACTTGGGCGGGCTGAGCAGTGTTCTAAGTTGAGCGGCTCAGCCTTATGCCCCTTTTGAAGATTAAGTTCAGAGAGGTATATATAATTTAGCTATTTAAACAGTTCAGGGCCACTAGAGTGGTCTAGTCATACGCCCAAAGTAGAGAGAAGTAGTTGTGCCTTCTGTTTGTGTATACCTAGCCAAGTCAGAACGCTTTATAAGTTTAGGTATTCTGACTTTGGGCCTGGCTAAGTTGGGCGCGCTCTGTAAGTTCAGGTGCCCTGACCTATGCCTTATGAAAGATGGGTATGAGGGGATAACTCACTGAGAAAGCATGAACTATTGTTTGCTAAAGGAACTTGGGGTTGCCGAGAGTACTTACCTTTGTGGTTTGACTTGCATGTGGCTGAAGCAGATTACTACTTGGTCAGGGTTTCAGGTTGACAGGTAGTTGCTTTAGAAGCTCGCAACGTGCTAGAGCGATAGGAGTAAGGTCAATTCCTGCATTTTCTGAGCTGACCTTATTTTACTTAGATCGATTCTCGCATTTTCTGAGACTTGTTGCTGTACTTTAGCTTGTATAAATTTTGGTAAGCTACTTTCTCTACGGGAAGCGCTGCCGAAATTCTTACAAATTCAAGGAAAAAGACAAATTTTGACTTGTCAAAGTTCAACTTGCCTTTTCCGTATATCTGATTTAGTAAAAATTTGGAAAGATTCCTTTTTTTTAAAGGGAGTGCTGGCCAATTTTTTGCTAATTCAGGGAGTTAGACAAAATTAGGCCTTGGGAAGTCAAAGTTAATCTCAGGTTTCAAACTTAGCCTTGCATAAATTTTGGGAGAGCAGTTTTCTAGGGGGAGTGCTGCCGAAATTTCTGCAAAGACTAAGGAGTTAGTCAGATTTTGTCTAAGTTTAGCTCAAGGTTGGGGGCTAGGTTCAAATTCGACTTGGTATAAATCTGAGAAGTCCCCAATTCCAAAGGGGGTGCTGCCCAAGTTTCTACTAATTCAGAGAGTTAGACAAAATTTGACTTTCAAGAGTCGTAGATTACTCCGGCTTTTGATATTTGGGCTTGTATAAATTATGAAAAGACACTTTTCGTACCGAAAGCGCTACCGAAATTTTCTTGAATTAGAGGAGTTAGATTATATTTTGACAGGTGGCGACTCTGGCGATCCACCCTGAATAGGGGAGGTTCTGCCATTAGTCAACGTTTGCTTTGGGCGCTGGCTCAGAGGCGGCCTTGGGCTTAGTTGGCGGGTAGTTTTGAGTGAGGAGGTGCTATGAAGGTTTATCCTCCATATGCTAATGACTAAGTTTTGGCATTTGACCTACCTTGTGTTACAGGTCCTTTGGGGTGTCTGATTCAAGATCAGGACTAGATTCAGGTTGATCCCTCGAGGATCATGTTCTGTTATCACTGATAACAGGTCGGTTGCCGATTCGTCGATTTACGACTCGATTTCAATCCACCCTCCATACTCAACCTAAAAGGCTTTAGCCCTGGTGATTTTACTGTTTGTTAAGGGTTTCACCCGGACTTTTATTGAATGGTCATTTAACAAAGGTACTGAGTATTTAATTGAGGTTGGTCGGATCGGCAGTTGGGGCTTGCATGGCTAAAGCGAAGGGGTATGAGCATAGAGAATGGTTGGGGTTGACTGCGTGTAGTGCGTGTTCGTCGCTTGACTCTTGATGTGATTGCAGGTATGTCATGTGACTCGGATTTTGGATTTGGACTGTCTGCGATCCCATATACATATACATGGTTGTGAGGAGTCCCACTGTGCCTGTGAGAAGTGATCGTCTCATCTCTACTCTCCCTTGTGCATGTATGCGTGAGTATACCTAGGATGAGTGCTCGAGAGGCCTGAGAGGCCATGTTAGAACCCGTTTAAAGGTTGAGGTCGAGAGGCGCAGGGGAGACCCTCCCTTCTGCGTATTTGTGTCTTGGGGCTTTTATAGTCGGACGTTGGTCCTGGGCCGGGATTCAAGGTACTTGTCCAGGACATCCCAAGCCCTAGACTCTGTAGGGAAGGGGTTTCCCCTCGCACAGAGCCTATTTACTTTGGCCGACGAGACACCCCACCTTGAAGGCGGAAATGTTGCGAGGGTCGAACGGCGTGTCCTTCAGCCGTTCAACATCGTGAGGGGCGATCCCTCGCGATGTGTTCCTTCAACTATTCAGTATCGGAGGCCGGAGCCGTGATTGCCATGTACGATTGGCATCGGTGGTGGACATAGAATTGGCCTGCGGCCGTGTAGCTTTATGTTGGAGTCCTGCGCGCGACGCTTCACCGCCCTAGCGTCTAAAAGTTGTAGGATTGCTGGGCTTGCACCTAGGCGCAACGCTTGGATTATTGTAGGCCGCCGGTACCACCCGTGGAGGGAAGGGTACCCCAAGGTCACGAGTCCTTTTAAGCGAGGGAACCCTTGCCCTGTTCTCTCTTCTTGGGTTTGTGCGTGTCTTGTTTGCTTTTTAGAGATTTTTATGGTTGGACGCTATAGTCCGTAGCAACCGTCAAAGTCTAACCCCTTGACTTTCGCCCAGGCCCGGGGAGGACTTACCCCTAAGGCCGCGAGAGACGACTACCACCACAGGTTCTGGACCTGTGTACCACCCACCGTGCACAGAGTGCAGAAGAGGGTGGGTGGTCTTCAACCGCGCATGGCGGTTGTCCAACGTCGAGAGATTAACCCTCAAGGCGCGTGTCAGCCGACACTTGAGTGTCAAATACGACCCTCGAGCTTAACGGGGACCACGCGAGTATAGGTGCTACATAGTACGCCATCACTGCGACCGATTGCGTACGCTTGCATTGCGAGTCGACATGAGTTAGCCCTGCATCCGCGCGGTTTTGTACCGAGTCTCGCGCGCGACGCTTATTCGATTTCCGCACCGGGAAGTTATGGGATGGCTACTGAAGGGACTAGGAGTGTTGTCGCGTTGTTCGATGTGCGTGCGTGTGTGTGTTTTATTTTTTTTGTGTTCGTAAAGTGGCGTGCGCGTGGTGAGTGGGATGCGTTCTAGTCGACCAACGGCGGGCCGCGCCTGGGACTTCCGCCCCCCAGGATGTCGGTTCGCGTGCGGGTCCAATAGGCGTATTACCGCACGTACCCCCTATGCTACTGCGAACGAGAAACGCCCTCGGCTGGTCCACCTCTGCGATTGCAACCGAGTAGCTTTCGTATTGTGGACTGGTGGCTCGGCGGGGATACGCCCACCGAAGGGAGTTGACAGCTCTCGTAAGGTGGAGGTAAGTCGTGCCTCGCGTAGGCCCTATCCTGTCGTAGGGGCTCGCGAGAGGTATGGCTGGCGCACTGAGCCGGAGCGGCCTAAGGAAGCTCCATTCACGCGTTAGTGTCGAGGTTAGTCCAACTCCTGCATGACGTGGCCGAGAGGGTCCTGCACTGCCACGAGGGGTGCCGGACCGATGCGCCCGACAGCGCGGCTCCCCAAACTGTGGGCGGGGGCTGCACGGTGTTGCGCGGCCACGAGCACGGCTCCCTAACCGGTGCGAGGGGGCTGCGGGGTATTGTGCGCCCGTGCACACGGATCCCTAACCTGTGCGTGAGGGCTGCGAGGCGCTGCGCGCCCGTGTGAGAGGCTCCCTAACCTGTGTGCGTGGTCTGCGAGGTGTCGCGTGCCCGTGCACACGGTATTCAATTCTCTGCACGGGGGCTGCGCAGTGCTGCGCGCCCGTGCGCGCAACTCCCTAACCTGTGAGCGGGGACGGCGTGGTGCTGCGCGCCCGTGCGCACGACGTTCCAACCTGTGCGCGGGGACTGCGCGGTGACGCGCGCTCGTGCACGCGGTTCCCCAACCTGCGGGCGGGGCTGCGTGGTGTCGCGGGCTCCCACCTGTCCGCGGGGGCTAAGAGGTGTCGCGTGCCCGTGCACGTGGTGTCGGGCAGTCCCCACCTCTGAAGGTTCCCTCCTGGCTGGACGCCCTTCACATTGCCCCTCAAGCCTTACGGTAGAGAGCGGGATCTAACATGCCCTCAAAGGTCCTTCTTTGCCGACTATGGGTTTCTTCCCAAGCTCCTTAAGAGAAACCCGACGGCGATCCGTCTGAGAGCAGGTTTTTAACAGTTATGCAAGAGAAAAAGAACGAGCCTTACCAGCCAAGGCAGAACGAGACCCTTAAGCAAGTAACCTTTCAGCAGCCGATCCTGAACAAGACAGGTTCATACAAAGCCCGTATATGCAAGAAACTTTTCAGAGGATGACTTTGAACGGCCCGAGCTTGATCGTTCATAGAGAAGGGACTCAGAGCAAAAGAGGAAGAAAAGAAAAAAAAAGAAATGACTCTGCCGCACGGAGAACCCCGTAAGCAAGTACTTTTCAGCAGTCGATCCTGAACAAGACAGGTTCATACAAAGCCCGTATACGCAAGAAACTTTTTAGAGGACGACTTTGAACGGCCCGAGCTTGGTCGCTCGTGGAGAAGGGACTCTAAAGAGGAAAAGAAAAGCGCAAACGCTCAGGGAACCCTGTAAGCAAAACACCCCTCCCCGCCTTCAATTCCCTTTCTCCTCAATTCCGGCTCGCAAGTTCGTGCGGCACACACCCGAATGCTCGCGCGGATGCACGCAAACCCCGCTTGCTCGCCCGAGCGCGAGACTGTCCCATTCTGGTCCCCCCTTTCTCTCTCTCCCTCTCCTTTCTTTCTTTGCACTTTTTGCCTTCTCCTCCCCCTCTCTCTCTTCTCGCCTCTCTCTCTCTCTCTCTGTGTCGTTACGGTATCCCAGGGCGCGCGCAGGAGGTAACGCCGAGTGTCGGGCTAAAGCAACCCGGGGGCACAAAACCGACTAGCGAGTGCACTCTCGCTTCCGAAGGTCCCACCTTGTCTTGCCCCGTCTCGGGCCGGTCAAAGGAATGAATCGGATCTCCAATGCGTAGACGAGGCGGTTGCAACAAGCCTCTCATCGAACCCGAAGCACGGGTGCCCACGTAGTCGCGCCCTCTGGACGTACACCCCGAAGCCCTTAGCGAACACCGTGGAGAGTCGGAGCAGCTCGTCTGGCGGCGAAGTCACGCGTCCCCGTACAAGGGTCATGAGTAAAAGGTCGGAATTGGCACCGCTCTTGGTGGCATAGGATGGTGGTGAGGTCGCAAGTTCGGAATGCGTGTCTTGCTCGAAGCCGCTCCGGAAGGATCATCCGAGTCGCACGCCCTTCGTCAAGATAGCGAGCTCGGGAAAGCGCCTCGAGTCAACTCCACGTCCCGGCTTAGCGCAGCGGCATCTCCCTCACCCTCTCTCGCTCTCTCTCTCTCTCTCTCTTTGTGTGCCCCTCTCTCTGTCGCTTGTCTTTCCTCTCTGTCGCTTGTCTTTCCTCTCTCCCTCTCTCTCTCCCTCTCTCTCTTTCTCTCTCTCTCTCTCTCTCTCTCTCTCTCTCTCTCTCTCTCTCTCTCTCTCTCTCTCTCTCTCTCTCTCTC
>BFEA01000456.1:410211-412711 GCA_003427395.1 Chara braunii
CTCTTCCTATCATTGTGAAGCAGAATTCACCAAGTGTTGGATTGTTCACCCACCAACAGGGAACGTGAGCTGGGTTTAGACCGTCGTGAGACAGGTTAGTTTTACCCTACCGATGCACCGCCGTCGCAATGGTAATCCAACCCAGTATGAGAGGAACCGTTGGTTCGCACAATTGGGAATTGTGCTTGGGTGAAAAGCCAGCGGTGCAAAGCTACCGTGCGTGGGATTATGACTGAACGCCTCTAAGTCAGAATCTGTGCTTGCAGCGAYGGCGTATGCCTCCTCGGATGACACAAGGCTGTCGATAGGGCCAGCCCGTCTGGSCCCGAAAGCATAAGKTCGGAGTTGTCCATCCTGCGGCGGAGCACCGGCGCCCTGGTGGTCCCTTCATCGCAATTTCTTTCGCTCGGGGAGTCRAACCCTTTGCAGACGACTTAGACAAGGAACAGGGTGTTGAAAGCAGTAGAGTGGCCTTGTCGTCACGATCTGTTGAGATTCGGCCCTTTGTTCCAAAGGTTTCCCCCACCTTCTGGCTCCCCACCCCTCCTCAAATGTTTGAACGACGGTCATCCGCGTCTCAAGAGAGTCGCCGCCCGTGTATAGGGGCCGATGAGCTGCTTGCTTCTTTTTTTTTTCCCTTTTTTTTTTTTTCAGTTTTGCTGCTTCCGTCTGAAGCCTCTTTTGCCCGATGCGGTACTCGACTTTCGCTCAAAGGAGAACTGTGCCGAGCCCATGTTGGGGTGGGTGCCACGTTGTAAGCTTCTGGCCACTGAGGCGTGCCATCTGTCCGAAAGCATGGATATGTGTCCGCGTGTCTTCBTGTACTTGACCCGGTGGGCGTTTGTGCATGCCACATTGTCCGATGTCGCCCCATAACGCCTGCCACTCTTGGCTGCATGGAGCTCTGGGACCAAAGGCTGGATCGACGTGAGTGCCACATTGTACACCTACTCACGATATGGCGGGCGATCTTTGTTTCAGTAAAAAAAAAAAAGCTATTCTTCAAGTATTCAAACAAAATGCAAACGTGAACTATGTACATACGTCTATAATGTTATGTATATGACTTTTTTTTTTTTCCCTATTGGATTCACCTTTCTTTTATGATGAAAACAAAACTCTCAATCTTCTCATTCTATCGATAAAAGTTTGCTCAAGAAGTATTCAATCAATTTAACGGAAGATTTTTGGTAGAGGCGGAGAGATCGTGGGTGTCCGGCCCCCCCTGCGTACAAGCATAATCGTGGTGGGGGCGCGCGAAGCATGCCCCTGGTGTTTGGGACCTGGAAAGCCAATTCTCACCCTATCTTGCCCTCCCCATGTGTGTGCGTAATATCATGGCTTGGGAACAAAATACCCAGTTCTTGCCCTACGTGCCCCTCGCCACGCGACTGCGTAGTCATGATCTTGGTGGGGCCGCGCGCCCCCCAGCTTTGGGAACAGAAAGGCCACTTCCTGCCCTTCGTGCCCCCCCCCCCTCCGCCCCCACGCGTGCGCCCAATGATGTTCATGGCGGGGGCAAACGGCCCACTTCCTGCCCTATCCGGCCCTCCCCTCGCGTGCTCGTGATCATGGCGGGCTGCTTCACTAGGGGCAGTACCTGATTGGCTCCATGGTGTTCTCTGGGACATGCACGGAAATGCTTATGGCCGTCGGGTTTTCGGCCTCGCTTSTTCTGCCGGATGCAATTTTTTTCGGGGCCGACATAAATTGAAATGGCGATTTTGTCAAGTCATCCCTGACTTTTCTTTCGCCCGTTCTCTTTCTGGAGTACGTGTTCGGTCATGTTCGCCAACACGTAACCCCACAACGGACGCACGATTCTGCCAGACTTCCCGTACACTTTTCACTCCCACACTGCGGCGTGATCTGAGTCGCTAGGCACAAAAGCTGCTTGGCCTTTTCTCTGTTTGTTTCGTTCCTTTTTGTTTTTTTTCTTCTTTTATTTTTAATTTATTATTTTTTTTTCCTTGGCCCTTCCCCTTATCCCTTTGTGTGTGGAAGGGACGGAGATGGGACGGACTTTTGAGGTGTCGAATTTTGTGGGGGCAGCAGATACCGCGCACTGCCACTCGGGCGTAGGAATGGCCCTGAGAAAAGGGGGTCTCCCAGGATCGAAGGTCCAGAGGCGTCTTATTGAGAGCAGAAAGGGATGAGGTCCCGAGGGGGACATCGCCATTGGGGTCTGTTCAGTCAGCTTGCTGGAAAGGAACATGTGCAGGTCCCTCCGCGGATGGCTCAGTGAGCACCCTCCAGATGTGCCAAACAGTCGGTGGTTGGCGGTTCGGAGTCCCGTTTGCACTCTTATAGGGGCCTTCATGCTAAGCAGCCCCCTTGCAGTCGATGAAGGCGGAGTTCTGGGCATGGGTTTTGGGAGCTTGTACTCGAGTTACGAGGGACTCTCTGTACACGCTTTGGGTGGTTTCAAGTTTGCGAGAGACAGGGGAGTCGTTCTTTGGTGGTCGAGCGAACATTTTTGCGGCGCCGTGCGGGTCCATGG
>BFEA01000456.1:417711-420819 GCA_003427395.1 Chara braunii
GATGCTGGCGAAATTCCTCTATCCTGCCCGTCTTGAAACACGAACCGAAGAGTTCAACATGCATGCGATCCAGTGGGTGATTAGCCCATGAGGCGGAAGAAACCTGAGTGGCAAGAACCCTTTGCGGGTGCGCCGTCCGCCAACCATGATCTGCTGTGAGAGGTTTGAGTGTCAGCATGCCCGTTGGGACCCGAAAGATGGTGAACTATGCATGAGCAGGGCGAGGCCAGAGGAAACTCTGGTGGAGGCTCATAGCGGTACTTACGTGCAAATCGTTCGTCGGCCTTGGTTATAGGGGCAAAAGACTAATTGAACTGTCTAGTAGCTGGTTCCCTCTGAAGTTTCCCTCAGGATAGCWGGAGCTGTTGAACAGTTTTATCGGGTAAAGCGAATGCTTAGAGGCCTCGAGGGTGAAAAACCCTCGACCTATTTTCAAACCTTACATATGTAAGATTTCGGGGTTGGTTAAGGGAACCCCAAGGATCAATGAAAGCTCCAAGTGGGCCATTTTAGGTAAGCAGAACAGGCGATGCGGGATGAACCGAAAGTCGAGCTACGGTGCCAAATTGCACGCTATCCCAGACACCACAAAGGGTGTTGATTGATACAGACAGCAAGGCGATGGTCATGGAAGTCGAATTCCGCTAAGAAGTGTGTAACAACTCACCTGCYGAATCAATCAGCCCCGAAAATGGATGGCGCTGAAGCGCGCGACCTATGCTCGGCCGTCGCTGCGATTCTGACGCCGCGACGAGTAGGAGGGCGCGGGGCCTGCTGCGAAGCCTGGAGCGTGAGCCTAGGTGAAGCGGGTCCCGGTGCAGATCTTGGTGGTAGTAGCAAATATTCAAATGAGAACTTTGAAGACCGAAGTGGAGAAAGGTTCCATGTGAACAGCGCTTGGACATGGCTCAGTCGGCCCTAAGAGATGTGGAAACCTTGTATCAAGGGCGCACTGCGTGCTGCACATCGAAAGGGGGCCAGGTTAATATTCCCGAACCGGGTTGTGGAGGTGGACGGTAACGTAAGCAGCTCCGGAGATGCCGGCGGGGGCCGTGGGGAGGGTTCTCTTTCTTTCTTGACGGCTCGCCCACCCTGGAATCGGATCAATCGGAGATAGGGTGCAGCGCCCGGCAAAGCACCGCGCATCCTGTGGTGTCCAGCGCGCCCCCGACAGCCCTTGAAAATCTGGAGCTGCGGGTACCTCTCACGCCCGACTGTACTCATAACCACATGAGGTCTCCTAGGTGAGCAGCCGCTGGTCAAAGGAAGATGTAGGTAAGGGAAGTCCGCAATATGGATCCGTAACCTTGGGAAAAGGATTGGCTCTGAGGGCTGAGCCTAGGGGTCTGCGCCTCGATGTCGTTGGCTGCCGGTGGTCTGCCCGAGCTGCTCTCGCGGCGAGGGCGGAGCCCGCGTGCCAGTGTGCCGACGGGTGTAGAATGTCTTATATCCCCACCGTTAAGGTGGGGCTGTGGGACTCTCCCTAAGCATCAAACTGCCGACTCAGAACTGGTGCGGACAAGGGGAATCCGACTGTTTAATTAAAACAAAGCATTGCGATGGTCCCAACRGATGTTGACGCAATGTGATTTCTGCCCAGTGCTCTGAATGTCAAAGTGAAGAGATTCAACCAAGCGCGAGTAAACGGCGGGAGTAACTATGACTCTCTTAAGGTAGCCAAATGCCTCGTCATCTAATTAGTGATGCGCATGAATGGGTTAACGAGATTCTCACTGTCCCTATCTACCATCCTGCGAAACCACAGCCAAGGGAACGGGCTTGGAAGAATCGGCGKGGAAAGAAGACCCTGTTGAGCTTAACTCTGGTTCGACTCTGTGAAATGACTTGAGAGGTGTAGAATAAGTGGGAGCCTTACAACGCAAGTGAAATACCACTACTTTTGACGTTATTTTACTTATTTCGTGAGGTGGAGTCGGGGCTCTGCCCCTGCTTCTCGATCCAAGGTGCAGGCCCTCGTGGCCTGTCCGATCCAAGCGAAAGACATTGTCAGGTGGGGAGTTTGGCTGGGGCGGCACATCTCTTAGAAGATAACGCAGGTGTCCTAAGATGAGCTCAACGAGAACAGAAATCTCGTGTGGAGCAAAAGGGCAAAAGTTCATTTGATTTTGATTTCCAGTACAGACATCCTCCCTGGTTCATAACCCCTGACACCTCTACAATCCTTGCGCATAGGCTGCCGTTTCGCGCTCTCATAGCTCATAGCCATTTCGCGCTCTCATAGCTCATAGCCATCCACACACCGGTTGCTGCGGGTTGGAGTCGGTGTTGGGGGGATCGAGTCCCGACTGCAGTCTGTTCCTGAGGGGGAAGGGTTCATACTGTCGGAGTGGGAATTGTCGGGTTGCGCTGTTGACGCGCGCACGTGGTGGATTCCATGTGGGCACAAAATAGTCGTTCACGTTGTGAGGGATTGAGGGCCCTGACACAAAATGCGGGGTTGCGGAGGGGGGAACCACGTCGGCTTGTGGGGACCGTTGCCACCTTGGGGCTTTGCCGGAAAAAATCTGAAAAATCTGAAAAAATCCGGTCTATCGCAAATATCAGGTCCATTGAAGGGAGAAAGTAGCTAGGCGTAGGAGTGGGCTAGCCTTTGGAGGGGGTGCCTCAAAAACGGGTTCCTCCATAGCAGGGACGACTGCCACAGGGATATAGGGTGCGACTGAGTGCAAAAAGTGCCTCCCGGCCCAAAATGCCTCGGTGGCAACAGTGGTCTGGGTTTAGGGGTGCCCTACTATGTTGCATGCAACTATGGAGCGTCGGTCATAGTCGATACCCTCCCGTCTTCCAGGGTACGTGAGGATGTGAGTTATCCCTGAGGGTCTCAGCTGGTTCACTGAGTGTGTGTGTGTGTATTAGGGGGTGTGGGGAGGGGTTGGATCATACGATATCATTGCGGGCAGGGCCGTCTGCGCAGGTCTCGCTTGGCGAGTGTAGTACCCGCTCCGAGAGCGTAGGAAGGCTCGACGCGCCGGCCAGCCTGTCAGGACTGCCCTCAATGGCCGTGCGACAAGGACCCCCCTAAGGCCGTCTCCAACCTGCACAACCTTTAAAAAAAAAAAAAAAAAAAACTCTGAGAGCATGCCCTAT
>BFEA01000456.1:449326-466007 GCA_003427395.1 Chara braunii
GGCGTGGGTTTGGCGTGGGTTTGGCGTGGGTTTGGCATGGGTTTGGCGTGGGTTTGGCGTGGGTTTGGCATGGGTTTGGCGTGGGTTTGGCGTGGGTCTGGCGTGGGTTTGGGTTACTAGTGGGCGTTACAAATAACCCAAACCCACACCCACTAGTAACCCAAACGCACGCCAAACCCACGCCAAACCCACGCCCACTAGTAACCCATGGGTTTGCGTTACTAGTAACGCCCACTAGTAACCCATGGGTTTGGGTTACTAGTATCGCCCACTGGTAACCCAAACCCAAGCCAAAACCCACGCCAAACCCACGCCAAACCCACGCCCACTAGTAACCCAAACCCATGTGTCACTAGTGGGCGTGGGTTTGGAAACCCACCCCAAACCCACGCCAAACCATGGGTATGGATTACTAGTGGGCGTGGGTTTGGTGTGGGTTTGTCAGCGAGGGTTTGGCGTGGGTTTGGCATGCGCTTGGCGTGGGTTTGGCGTGCGTTTGGCGTGGGTTTGGCGTGGGTTTGGTGTGCATTTCGCGTGGGTTTCCAGTGGGTTTCCAGTGGGTTTGGCATTGGTTTGGCGTGGGTTTGGCGTGGGTTTGGGTTACTAGTCGTCGTGGGTTTGGGTTACTAGTGGGCGTGGGTTTGGCGTGGGTTTGGGTTACTCGTCGTCTTGGGTTTGGGTTACTAGTGGGCGTGGGTTTGGCGTGGGTTTGGCGTGGGTTTGGCGTGGGTTTGGCGTGGGTTTGGCGAGGGTTTTGCGTGGGTTTGGCGTGGGTTTCCAAACCCACGCCCACTAGTAACCCATGGGTTTGGGTTACTAGTGGGCGTGGGTTTGGCGTGCGTTTGGCGTGGGTTTGGCGTGGATTTGGCGTGGGTTTGGCATGGGTTTGGTGTGGGTTTGGAGTGGGTTTGGTGTCGCTTTGGCGTGGGTTTGGCGTGGGTTTGGCGTTGGCTTGGCATGGGTTTGGGTTACTAGTCAGCGTGGGTTTGGGTTACTAGTGGGCGTGGGCTTGGCGTGGGTTTGGCGTGGGTTTGCCGTGGGTTTGGGTTACTAGTGGGCATGGGTTTGGTGTGGGTTTGGCGTGGGTTTGGGTTTCCAAACCCACGCCCACTAGTAACCCAAGGGTTTGGCGTGGGTTTGGCGTGGGTTTGGCGTGGGTTTGGCGTGGGTTTGGGTTACAAGTGGGCATGGGTTTGGCGTGGGTTGGGCATGGGTTTGGGTTTCCAAACCCACGCCAACTAGTAACCCATGGGTTTGGCGTGGGTTTGGCGCGGGTTTAGGTTACTACTGGGCGTGGGTTTGGCGTGGGCTTGGCATGGGTTTGGGTTACTAGTGGGCATGGGTTTGGTGTGGGTTTAGGTTACTAGTAACGCAAACCCATCGGTTCAGCGTGGGTTTGGCTTGGCTTTGGCGTGGGTTTGGGTTACTCGTGGGCGTGGGTTACGAGCGGGTGTGGGTTTGGGTTACTTGTGGTCGTGGGTTTGGCATGGATTTGGCGTGGGTTTGGCGTGGGTAGGCGTGGGTTTGGCATGGGCTTGGCGTGGGTTTAGCGTGGGTTTGGCGTTTCTTCTGGGCGTGGGTTTGGGAACTCACGCCAAACCCACGCCAATCCCATGGGTTTGGGTTACTAGTGGGCGTGGGTTTTGGTAACTAGCGGGCGTGGGTTTGGCGTGGGTTTAGCGTGAGTTTGGTGTGGGTTTGTCGTGGGTTTGGCGTGGGTTTGGCATGGGTTTGGCGTGGGTTTGGGGTGGGTATGGCGTGGGTTGGCGTGGGTTTGACATGGGTTCGGGTTACTAGTGGGCGTTACTAATAACCCAAACCCACGCCTTCTAGTTACCCAAACCCACGCCAAACCCATGCCAAACCCACGCCAAACCCACACCCACTAGTAACCCATGGGCTTGGGTTACTAGTAACGCCCACTAGTTACCCAAACCCACACCAAACCCAAGCCAAACCCACGCCAAACCCACACCAAACCCACGCCTATTAGTAACCCAAACCCATGTGTTACTAGTGGGCGTGGGTTTGGAAACCCATGCCAAACCCACACCAAACCCACGCCAAACCGACGCCAAACCATGGGTTTGGGTTACTAGTGGGCGTGGGTTTGCCGTGGGTTTGGAGGCGAGGGTTTGCCGTGGGTTTGGCGTGGATTTGGCGTGACTTTGGCGTGTGTTTAGCGTGGGTTTGGCGTGGGCTTGGTGTGCGTTTGGCGTAGGTTTTCAGTGGGTTTCCAGTGGGTTTGGCATTGGTTTGGCGTGGGTTTGGCGTGGGTTTGGGTTACTAGTCGGCATAGGTTTGGGTTACTAGTGGGCGTGGGCTTGGCGTGGGTTTGGCGTGGGTCTGGCGTGGGTTTGGCGTGGGTTTGGTGTGGGTTTGGCGTGGGTTTTGCGTGGGTTTGGTGTGGCTTTGGCGTGGGTTTCGCGTGGGTTTGGCGTTGGTTTGGTGTGGGTTTGGGTTACTAGTCGGCGTAGGTTTGGGTTACTAGTGGGCGTGGATTTGGCGTGGGTTTGGCGTGGGCTTGGCATGGGTTTGGCGTGGGTTTGGCGTGGGTTTGGCGTGGGTTTGACGTGGTTTGGCAAGGGTTTGGTGTGGGTTTGGCGTGGGTTTGGCGTGGGTTTGGGTTTCCAAACCCACGCCCACTAGTAACCCATGGGTTTGGCGTGGGTTTCGCGTGGGTTTGGGTTACTAGTGGGCATGGGTTTGGCGTGGGTTTGGCGTGGGTTTGGGTTTCCAAACCCACGCCTAGTAGTAACCCATGGGTTTGGCGTCGGTTTGGCGTGGGTTTGGGTTACTTGTGGGCGTGGGTTTGGCGTGGGTTTAGCATGGGTTTGGGTTACCAGTGGGCATGGGTTTGGTGTGGGTTTGGGTTATTAGTAACGCAAACCCATCGGTTTGGCGTGGGTTTGGCGTGGGTTTGGGTTACTCGTGGGCGTGGGTTACGAGCGGGCGTGGGTTTGGGTTACTTGCGGTCGTGGGTTTGGCATGGGTTTGGCGCGGGTTTGGCGTGGGTTGGTGTGGGTTTGGCATTGGTTGGGTGTGGGTTTGGCATGGGTTTGGCGTGGGTTTGGCATGGGTTTGGGTTACTAGTGGGCGTTACTAATAACTAAAACCCATGTTCACTAGTAACACAAACCCACGCCAAACCCACGCCAAACCCATGCCCACTAGTAACTAACGCCAAACCCACGCCCACTAGTAACGCCCACTAGAAACCCAAACCCACGCCAAACCCATGCCAAACCCACGCCAAACCCACGCCAAGCCCACGCCCACTAGTAACCCAAACCCATGTGTTACTAGTGGGCGTGTGTTTGGAAACCCATGCCAAACGTATGCCAAACCCACGCCAAAGCGTGGGTTTGGGTTACTTGTGGGCGTGGGTTTGGCGTGGGTTTGGCGGCAAGGGTTTGGCGTGGGTTTGGTGTGGGTTTGGCGTGGGTTTGGCGTGGGTTTATCGTGGGTTTGACGTGGGTTTGGCATGGGTTTGGTATGCGTTTGGCGTGGGTTTCCAGTGGGTTCCCAGTTGATTTGGCTTTGGTTTGGCGTGGGTTTGGCATGGGTTTGGCGTGGGTTTGGTGTGAGTTTGGCGTGGGTTTTGCGTGGGTTTGGCATGGGTTTCCAAACCCACGCCCACGAGTAACCCATGGGTTTGGCGTGGGTTTGGCGTGGATTTGGCGTGGGTTTGCCGTGGGTTTGGCGTGGGTTTGGAGTGGGTTTGGTGTGGGTTTGGCGTTGGTTTGGCGTGGGTTTGGCGTTGGTTTGGCGTGGGTTTGGGTTACTAGTCGGCGTGGGTTTGGGTTACTAATGGGCGTGGGTTTGGCGTGGGTTTTGCGTGGGCTTGGCGTGGGTTTGGCGTTGGTTTGCTGTGGGTTTGGCGTGGGTTTGACGTGGTTTGGCGTGGGTTTGGTGTGGGTTTGGTGTGGGTTTGGTGTGGGTTTGGCGTGGGTATGGCGTGGGTTTGGGTTTCCAAACCCACGCCCACTAGTAACCCATGGGTTTGGTATGGGTTTGGCGTTGGTTTGGGTTACTAGTGGGCATGGGTTTGGCATAGGTTTGGCGTGGGTTTGGGTTTCCAAACCCACGCCCACTAGTAACCGATGGGTTCGGCGTGGGTTTGGCGTGGGTTCGGCGTGGGTTTGGCGTGGGTTTTGCGTTGGTTTGGCGTGGGTTTGGCGTGGGTTTGGCATGGGTTTGGGTTACTAGTGGGCGTGGGTTTGGCGTGGGTTTGTCATGGGTTTGGGTTACTAGTGGGCATAGGTTTGGTGTGGGTTTGGGTTACTAGTAACGCAAACGCATCGGTTTGGCGTGGGTTCTGTGTGGCTTTGGTGTGGGTTTGAGTTACTTGTGGGCGTGGGTTACGAGCGGGCGTGGGCTTGGGTTACTTGTGGTCGTGAGTTTGGCGTGTGTTGGCGTGGGTTTGGTGTGGGTTTGGCGTGGGGTTGGCGTGGGGTTGGCGTGGGGTTGGCGTTACTTGTGGGCGTGGGTTTGGGAACCCACGCCAAACCCACCCCAAACCAATGGGCTTGGGTTACTAGTGGGCGTGGGTTTGGGTAACTAGTGGGCGTGGGTTTGGCGTGGGTTTGGCGTGGGTTTGGTGTGGGTTTGCCGTGGGTTTGGCGTGGGTTTGGCATGGGTTTGGCGTGGGTTTGGCGTGGTTTTGGCATGGGTTTGGCCTGGGTTTCGCGTGAGTTTGGGTAACTACTGGGCGTTATTAATAACCCAAACCCACGCCCACTAGTAACCCAAACCCACGCCAAACCCACGCACACTAGTAAACCATGGGTTCGGGTTATTAGTAGCGCCCACTAGTAACCCAAACCCATGCCAAACCCATGCCAAACCCATGCCAAAACCACGCCAAACCCACGCCAAACCCACGCCAAACCCACGCCCACTAGTAACCCATGGGTTTGGGTTACTAGTAACGCCCACTAGTAAACCAAACCCACGCCAAACCCACGCCATACCCACACTAAACCCACGCTGAACCTACTTCAAACCCACGCCAAACCCACGCCAAACCCACGCCAGCCCCCAGGCCTAACCCACGCCAACTACTAACCAATGGGTTTGGCTAACTCGTGGGCGCGGGCTTGGCATCGGTATGGCGTGGGTTTGGCGTGGGTTTGGCTTGGGTTTGGTGTGGGCTTAGCGTGGGTTTGGCATGGGATTAGGTTACTAGTGGGCGGGACTTGTAACCCAAACCCATGGGTTACTAGTGGGCGTGACTTTGGCGTGGGTTTGGCGTGGGTCTGAGTTTATAGTGGGCGTGGGTTTGGGTTACTAGTAACGCTCACTAGTTACGCCCACTGGTAACCCATGGGTTTGGGTTACTAGTAACGCCTTATAGTAACCCATGGGTTTGCCGTGGGTTTGGCATGGGCTTGGGTTACTAGTGGGCGTGCGTTTGGCGTGGGTTTGGTGTGGGTTTGGGTAACTCGTGGGCGTGGGTACGAGCGGGCGTGGGTTTGGGTTAACTAGTGGGCATGGGTTTGGCGTGGGTTTGGCGTGGGTTTGGCGTGGGTTGGCGTTGATTGGATGTGGGTTTGGCTTGGGTTTGGCTTGGGTTTGGCGTGGGTTAGGCGTGGGTTTGGCGTGGGTTTGGCATGGGTTCGGCATGGGTTTGGCGTGGGTTTGGCGTGGGTTTGGCGTGGGTTTTCAAACCCACACCCACAAGTAACCCAAACCCAACGCCCACGAGTAACCCGATTCCACACCCACTAATCCACGTGAAACCCACACCAAACCCACGCCAAACTCACGCCAAACCCACGCCAAGCCCACGCCCAACCCACGCCCACTAGTATCCGAAACCCACACCAAACCCACACCAAACCCACGCTTGCAAACCCACGACGACTAGTAACCCATGGGTTTGGCCTGGGTTTGGGTTACTAGTGGGCATGGGTTTGGCGTGGGTCTGGCGTGGGTTTGGCGTGGGTTTGGGTGGCGTGGGTTTGGCGTGGGTTTGGCGTGGGTTTCCAGTGGGTTTCCAGTGGGTTTGGGTTAGTAGTCGGCGTGGGTTTCGGTTACTAGTGGGCGTGTATTTGAGTTGTGGCCGTGTGTTTGACGTGGGTTTGGCGTGGGTTTGGCATGGGTTTGGCGTGGGTTTGGCATGGGTTGAGCATGGGTTTCCAAACCCACGCCCACTAGTAACCCATGGGTTTGGGTTAGTAGAGGGGGCAGGGTTTGGCATGGGTTTGGCGTGGATTTGGCGTGGGTTTGGCATCAGTTTGGCATGGGTTTGGCGTGGGTTTCCAAGGGGTTTGACGTTGGTTTGGCGTGGGTTTGGCGTGGGTTTGGGTTACTAGTCGGCGTGGGTTTAAGTTACTCGTGGGTATGGGTTTGGCGTGGGTTTGGCGTGGGTTTGGTGTGGTTTTGGTGTGGGTGTGGCGTGGGTTTGGTATGGGTTCGGGTTACTAGTGGGCGTGGGTTTGGGGTGGGTTTGGCGTGGGTTTGGCGTGGGTTTGGTGTGGGTTTGGCGTGGGTTTGGCGTGGGTTTGGCGTGGGTTTGGCGTGGGTTTGGCGTGGGTTTCCAAACCCACGCCCACTCGTAACCCATGGGTCTGGCGTGGGTTTGGGTTAATAATTGGCATGGGTTTGGCGTGGGTTTGGTGTGGGTCTGGCGTGGGTTTGGCGTGGGTTTGGGTGGCGTGGGTTTGTTGTGGGTTTGGCGTGGGTATTCAGTGGGTTTGGCGTGGGTTTGGGTTAGCAGTCGGCGTGGGTTTCGGTTACTAGTGGGCGTGTGTTTGAGTAGTGGGCGTGTGTTTGACGTGTGTTTGGCGTGGGTTTGGCGTGGGCTTGGTGTGGGTTTTGCGTGGGTTTCCAAAACCACGCCCACTAGTAACCCATGGGTTTGGGTTACTAGAGGGGGCAGGGTTTGGCATGGGTTTGGCCTGGATTTGGCGTGGGTTTGGCGTTGGTTTGGCGTTGGTTTGGCGTGGGTTTCCAAGGGGTTTGACGTTGGTTTGGCGTGGGTTTGGCGTGGGTTTGGGTTACTAGTCGGCGTGGGTTTGGCGTGGGTTTGGCATGGGTTTGGCGTGGTTTTGGCATCGGTGTGGCGTGGGTTTGGCGTGGGTGTGGCGTGGGTTTGGTGTGGGTGCGGCGTGGGTTTCATGTGCGTTCGGGTTACTAGTGGGCGTGGGTTTGGGGTTTGTTTGGCGTGGGTTTGGCGTGGGTTTGCGTGGATTTGGCGTGGGTTTCCAAACCCACGCCCACTCGTAACCCATGGGTTTGGTGTGGGTTTGGGTTACGAGTGGGCGTGGGTTTGGAAACCCACGCCAAACCCACGCCAAACCCACGGCCACTAGTAAGCCAAACCCATGGGTTATTAGTGGGCATGGGTTTGGAAACGCAAACCCACACCAAACCCATGGGTTACTAAAGGCCGTGGGTTTGGAAACGCAAACCCACGCCAAACCCACGCCAAACTCACGCCAAACCCACGCCAAACCCATGGGTTACTAGTGGGCATGGGTTTGGCGTGGGTTTGGCGTGGGTTTGGGTTACTAGTAGGCATGGGTTTGGCGTGGGTTTGGCGTGGGTTTGGGTTACTAGTGGGCGTTGGTTACGAGCGGGCGTGGGTTTGGGTTACTAGTGGGTGTGGGTTTGGCGTGGGTTTGGGGTGGGCTTGGCGTGGGTTTGGGGTGGATTTGGCATGGGTTTGACGTGGGTTACTAGTAACGCCCACTAGTAACCCAAACCCACGCCTACTAGTAACCCAAACCCACGCTTACTAGTAACCCAAACCCACGCCAAACCCACACCCGCTAGTAACCCATGGGTTTTGGTTACTTGTAACGCCGACTAGTAACCCAAACCCACGCCAAACTTAAGCCAAACCCACGCCAAACCCACGCCAAACCCACGCCAAACCCACGCCAAACCCACGCCAAACCCACGCCCACTAGTTACCCAAACCCATGGGTTACTAGTGGGCGTTACTAGTAATCCAAACCCACGCCCACTGGTAACCCAAAACCAGGCCCACTAGTAACCCAAACCCACTAGTGGGCATGGTTTTTGTGTGGGTTTGACGTGGGCTTGGGTTACTAGTAACGCCCACTAGTAACCCAAACCCACGTCAAACCCACGCCCACTAGCAACCCAAACCCATGGGTTACTGGTGGGCGTTACTATCAACCCAAACCCACGCCCACTAGTAACCCAAACCCACACGCTAAACCCACACCAAACCCATGCCAAACCCATGCCAAACCCACGCCAACCCACGCCAAACGCACGCCAAACCCACGCCAAACCCACGCCCACTAATAACCCAAACCCACGCTCGCTCGTAACCCACGACCACTGGTATCCCAAACGCACGCCAAACCCACGCCATACCCACACCAAACCCACGCCAAACCCACGCCAAATCCACGCCAAACCCACACCAAACCCACGTCCACTAGTAACCCAAACCCACGCCGACTAGTAACCCAAACCCACGCTAAACCAATGCTATTTTTAGGTATGTTGAATGCTAACCATCATCTTTAAAACAACGTATTTTACTATGTAATCCATGTAGTTTAATATCTCGACTTATTCTGACAATGGTCACATGTCTGTGATAACGATACATGTAAAAAAACATTGAATACTATCAAAGTTATTGAGTTGTTTTGCAAAATGTCACGAGTAAGTGACAAACAAATATGTGTTCACAATACTTCTGTAAATTTTGGCCGCTAACAATGGTCTTCAAAAATAATATATGTTATCATGACCGTTATTTATGCTTTATTACAAAAGTTATTCTGAAAATATTCACATGTTTATCATGGGGATACATGTTAAAAAACACTAAATAATATCACAGTCATGATTTATTCTAAAAATTGTCACGCGTAAGTGAGAAACAGATTTGTATTCAGCGTACTTCCTAGGCATGTTGGACACTGACAGCGGTTTTCAAAATAACGTACGTTGTTATGTAATCCTTATACTCCAGTCTAAGATTTATTCTGACAATGATCACATGTTTATGATGAGGATACGTATTTTCAAAATTGTCACGAGTTAGTGTCAAACAGATCTGTATTCAACATATTTCCGAGGCATGTTAGACGTTGACGATGGTCTTCAAGATAATAGTCATTTTGGCAATAATCACATGTTCGCTCAAGTGGTTCACCGAAGCGACGAGACCAAACAATATCAATGTTGCAAATGGTTCTACATGCACTCAGCAAGACATGTTGGACACGAAGTGCTATTGTTTGCAATTGATCTTCATGGTCAGTAGCAGAACGTTATGGAGGTTGAAGAAGGTTGTTTATGAAAACAACTGTTGGGGGTACATGTGAGTCATTGTCATAAGTCGGTGGCAAATAAATCTGTATTCAGCGTACTCCTAAGGATGTTGGCTGCTAACAACGGACTTCAAAACAATATACGTTATTTTGTAATCCTTATGCTTTAGTAATAAGAATCGTTTTCACAATAATCACATGTTTAAGTTGGGGATACATGTGAAAAAACACTGAATAATATCATAGTTGTGAGTTATTCTGAACATTGTCACGATTCCGTGACAAACAAATTTATATTCGGCGTCCTCCTACAGAAGTTGGCCGCTAACAATGGACTTCAAAACAACATATGTTATTTTGTAATTCTTATGCTCTAGTAATAAGAATCGTTTTGACAATAATCACATGTTTACGTTGGGGATACATGTGAAAAAACACTGAATAATATTAAATTTTTAAGTTATTCTGAACATTGTCACGATTCCGTGATAAACAAATCTATCTTCGGCGCCCTCCTACGGATGTTGGCTGCTAACAATGAACTTCAAAACAACATATGTTATTTTATAATCCTTATGCTCTAGTATAAGAATCGTTTTTACAATAATAAAATATTTACATTGGGGATATATGTGAAAAACACTGAATGATATTATAGTTGTGAGTTAATATGAACTTTGTCACGAGTCGGTCACAAAAAAATATGTATTCGGTGTCCTTCTACGAATCTTGGCCGCTAACAATGGACTTCAAAACAACATATGTTATTTTGTAATTCTTATACTCTAATAATAAGAATCGTTTTGACAATAATCACATGTACATGTGAAAAAACACTGAATAATATCACAATTGTGAGTTATTCTTAATACTCTCAAGATTCCGTGGCAAACAAATCCGTATTCCGCGTCCTCCTACGGATGTTGGTTGCTTACAATGGACTTCAAAACATCATATGTTATTTTGTAATCCTTATGCTCTAGTAATAAGTATCGTTTTAACAATAATCACATGTTCATATCATAGTTGTGAGTTATTATGAACTTTGTCACGAGTCGGTGACAAAAAAATATGTATTCGGCGTCCTTCTACGAATCTTGGCCGCTAACAATGGACTTCAAAACAACATATGTTATTTTGTAATTCTTGTGCTCTAATTATAAGAATCATTTTGACAATAGTCACATGTACATGTCAAAAAACACTGAATAATATCACAATTGTGAGTTATTCTTAACATTGTCAAGATTCCGTGGCAAACAAATCTGTATTCGGCGTCGTCCTACGGATGTTGGCTGCTAACAATGGACTTCAAAACATCATATGTTATTTTGCAATCCTTATGCTCTAGTAATAACAATCGTTTTAACAATAATCACATGTTCACGTTGGGAATACATGTGAAAAACACTGAATAATATCATAGTTGTGAGTTATTCTGAACATTTTCACGAGTCGGTGACAAACAAATTTGTATTCGGCGTCCTCCTGTGAATGTTGGGCGCTCACAATGGACTTCAAAACAACATACGTTATTTTGTAATCCTTATGCGCTAGTAATAAGAATCATTTTGACAATAATCATATGTTTACGTTGGGGATACATTTGAAAAAACACTGAATAATATCACAATTGTGGGTTATTCTAAACATTGGAACGAGTCGGTGGTAAACAAATTTGTGTTTGGCGTCCTCCTACGGATGTTGACTGCTAGCAATGGAATTCAAAACAACATATATTATTTTGTAATCCTTATGCTCTAATAATAAAAATCATTTTGACAATAATCACATATTTACGTTGGGGATACATGTGAAAAAACACTGAATAATATCAGAGTTGTGGGTTATTTTGAACATTGTCATGAGTCCGTGGCAAACAAATCTCCTACGGATGTTGGCTACAAACTGTGAACTTCAAAACAACGCATGTTATTTTGTAATCCTTATTGCTCACAATATAAGGAGATATTTTGGCAATAATCACATGTTTTTGATGGGGATATATATGAAAAAGCACTGAATAATATCACAGTCCTGAATTATTCTGAACATTGTCACGCGTCGGTGGTCAAACATATATGTATTCAGCGTACTTCACTTGGGGACATGTTCTGAATAGAGTATTATGAAATGCACTGCATTAGTAGTCTGCATATATATGTTCCTTTGTCAAAGCACTGCATATACATCTTCACTTTTGTCTCTCGTGTGTGTGCATGTGTGCGTAAGTGTACGAGAGAGGAAAAAAAAAATTGAGAGAGCGAGAAAGAAATAATGCACAAAATAGAGCATAAATATGAAACGATACTCATATATTTTCCTCCAAACACATCACATAATGCAAGTCTTTGTTTGCACAGGTGTAATATAAGAGAGAGATAAAAAAAAAAAAACTGAAAGACAGAGAAAAAAATAATGCGCAAAATAGAGCATCAATATGAAACGATACTCATGTATTTTCCTCCAAACACATCACATAATACAAGTTTTTGTGTACACATGTTTGCATGTAGTGATACGTGTATATATATATATATATATATATATATATATATATATACAGGGTTACCAGCCTGTACGTACGGAGGCCCCCGGGCGGACCTCCGTACGTTCGGGCGTTCGGGGTCCCGTACGGGGTTCGAACCTGACGGCGTTTGGCCCCCGCCAAAAATTATTTCGGGGCCGAAAAATATATTTTTTTTTCTGAATTCTTTTTTATGAGTTTTCTATGTTGTAAGGTACATGCCCATACATTTTCAAATCATTTGGCTTAGCCAAATAAGAATTAAAAATCTCCAAAGATGGCGGTGTCAAAACGTGCTCGCCCATGTTTTGTTTTACTTTTGACTTTTTGTTTTCACTTTAGTTCGTGGTCTAGACAATTTTATTATTTTTTGAATTTTTTTTAGTGGGTTTTGCATTATGTGAAGTACTCATCTGTAAATTTTCAGGGCATTTGGCTTTGCCAAAAAAAAATGAAAAATCATCAAAGATGACGGTGTCGAAAACATGCTCTCGCACTCACTAAATTTAATTATCTTTTTATTTTTACTTATTTTTATTATTAGCATTTGTTTTCCGTATTTAATTTTTATTTTAAATTTGGTAAGGAATTCGGATGTAATGCTCGGGCAAATCTTGTTATATTTACTTCGCTCCATAACATATCTTTTTTTCAGATTTGTTTAATAACTTTGCCTTTTTTTTTTCTTTTTTTTTTTTGGGTTCGTGTTCGGCCCGAACGACCGAACGCATCCCCAAGGGTTCCCATACGTTCGGGCGTTCGGGTTCGGGCGTTCGGCCCGTCCCGAACGCCGGTTACCCTGTATATATATGTATATATATATATATATATATGTACGCAAAATGAACACACACTAATCACAACAGTTAGCAAATATGTCAATGTCAATAATTTTACACAATTGTACATTTGCATCTCCTCTCCACGCTTATACACACACTATGACTACCTCTACCAAAAATCTCACATTGTTCATGTCTCTAAACCTCTCTCTGAATGTCTCTCTCTCTCTCTTTCCAAACCCACCAACGTCTCCCTCTCTTATCCTATCACTCTCCAAACCTATCACTCTTAACCTCACAGTCTCTCCAAACCCATCAACGTCTCCCTCTCTTATCCTGCCCGTCTCTCTCTCAAACGATCAACACAAAAATGACAGATTATGCTGAGGATCTACCGACGACGACAAACAGTACCGCTGCTGTAACCGTTCAACGTCCTGAAACATAGATCCGAAGGTCGTATGTTGTGGTTCCTCGACCGTGGCTTTCTCCGCAAACACTTAGATATATTTCATGCGGACGAACCCGGATTTTTCGACGAGAGAGTTGCCTATCGCATCACGTATGGAAACCACTTTTGTTTCGACCTCGCGCCATGCACTGACATCGTCCACCTTGCCACCAATCACTATATTCGTTTTTCCATGGACTTCTTCTTGAACCAAACTAATTGTCCGTCTCGACATTGACAACTCGTTCCTCGACACGTATACGACAACATCAGTCTAGTTCCTATTCCGGTTCGAACACGCAATGCAAAGAACCCCGCAAAAGATGAACTGTCCCAAACAGAATCTAACACATAAGTATGACATTGCTCGAGGCGAAAGGCAAGGACATCGCACCGGATAATGATCGAGGAAGTCAGACTGTCGCGCACATTCAAGCAACTCCTGTTTCATCACACGGCACCATGTGCGCGGCGAGGCTGTCACGTAATCGCAGTCTACAATATCGTGAAGCGGATGCAATTTCAACTTCGTATACAACTCACGCACACGTATTGAACGTAGCACCTCTGTGGAGATAGGAATATAACTTCCGAATTCCAGCATATTCACGAACTTGTAGTCGTCTGGCTACGAGCACTCCCTGATCAAGTTCTTCCACCGATTCTCTCTCCAAAAGTCTAGAGGTTCATCCTCATGGGGGACGACTGTCATCCATGGATCAGACTCAAAGTCCGTCGTATTCGCGCCGTTAATGTTGGTGTGTTCTCGAGATCCTCGGGCGTGCAGCGCATAGGGGGGGAAAGGATATATTTTTCGCTCATGCCAAATGACAGGGGTCATCCAGTGTGAGATGTCCATCGCAACTTTCAAGCTACGAAATGAGAACCTGCACAAACATTTACCACAAATACAACAACATAGTTTACAAACAACAACAACAAGGATTCAACATTAACTCACTTTTTTAGATAACCATGTTCTGTCCAAAGCAAAACATTTGTTTCTCATCTTCCAATGACATTAATTATCTTCGAAATATTCGAAAAAAAAACAAACGATCGTGATTCATGATTATTTTCATTCCGTTGATGAACAATGATAAATCCCGCTAGCTGCGAAATGAAAACCTGCAGAAACATTCACCAGAAATATAAAAACATACATCACAAACACAACAAAAATTCAACGTTAGCTATCTTTTAAAGACAACATTATTTTATCCAAAGCAAAACATTCGTTTCGCATCTTTCAATGTTATTTTTGATCTTCTAAATTTACAAATCAAACATAAATACTCCTCATTGCACGTCAAAAGCTACACAGATGTCGTTCGTCATTACCTGTTATGAAAAAATAAATCACACGCCGCGACTTGAGATGAAAGAAACAAATGTGACCCGTATCACTCGTTTGTGTAGACAATTCACAAACCCAACAATAAGATACCGCATCTACTTAGTATTCTTTAGAACGACAAAAAATACAATACGTTCTTCTCATTGCATCAGTGCTGCCACACATCCACAACTTAGCAAACATATATGGAGTACTACAAATTTTCATTCTCTTTATACAACTTTCATTATCGCTTCTCACTTTTTATTCTTCTCTAACACTTTTTATTGTCGCTCACACGTTTCATCACTCTTTTTTTACTACATTTTTTTTGCCCCCTCCCATCTCATTTCTTTACTACCCCCTACCCCCCCGATCCCCCAGCCTCCCTCTTCCGGGAACCTTCTCCCTTCCAACATAATTCAAAACCTTTCACCTCTCCCCCTTCCCCCATGCGATGTTCACCCTTAAGTCGGCCCCAGTTATCCCGACCTCCTCCTCCCTATTCTCAACCCTTCCTCTCACTCCTTTTTCTATTATGCTTTTTGAAACCACCCTCCATCACATTCAATGCACCTCTCATTTTCTTACAACCTCTTTCACAATTACATGACCTGTGCTTCACGAGATTCGAAACCTACCTTATCATTCGTTTGTAGTAGCCGAGGTATCCGCCTTCGCCACATCCTTCACATCCTTTCTCCTAACTCCCCCTTCCTCCAAGCACATGATCCATCCCCGTTATCTTCCCTTTCCTTTAACTACGCTCCTTCACTCGAAAGCAATCAATTTCTCGGTCAAGGCATCCATTTAGGATACCTGCAGTTTTACAGCCTCTCCAAAACCTCCAATGCATTTTATGTACATGGAATAACACGATAGGACTATTCCACTAATGTGTTTCCTCTTTGCACTGTTGTACGTTCCTACTTCAAGGCGTTGGTATACTCCCTCCTCTATCATCTCCTCCTGTTCCAACTGAGGGTCCGCCTTGTGCAAGGTTCCTCTCCCCCACATGTCTCTCCTCCGCATTTACACTACTCGCTGCCGACCTCACATGCCTCTCCCCCACATGTCTCTCCCCCACATGTCCACCTCTTCTGCTTCCGCCTCGTTATTGTCCTCTTCTTCTGACACGTCCTCTTCTCGCGACTCCTCCTCGTCATCTGTGACTTCTTCGAAAGACATACATCTCCGTTCGCCATTACGAGATTCTCTTTCTAAATTCTTTGTGTTATCTCTCGCCTTCCGGGTTGTCTTTCCGGTGTTCTCTAGGTGCTGCCCATTCTTTTTCTTGTACGCCCATAATCTTTGCATCCCTTTCCATATATTCAGGTTCACTTAACCGATGATATCCCTGCTGTATCTCGCGCCTGCTTCTTCTTCAAACTTTTCTTGAGTAATCTTTCACCTTCCAGAACCATGTTCTCACTACATGGCCAAATGCTTTTCGCCCTTCTCTCGCGGAAAGTTTCTGTCGTTCGCTTCTTCACTTACCTTCGTGAGTTGGCTTTCTGCAACAACGATGACATATTTTTGCGCCACGTGCAAATCCGGCCGCAAACAAAGTGTCGTATGCACGAAAACGAACCCCTTTTTCACCAACTCAACGCCAACAGCTATGGGAAATCCTTCCCGTCTCAGCACATTCAGATCTGCGACAATCCTGTGGGTTTGGGTTACTAGTGGGCGGTACTAGTAACCCAAACCCACGCCCACTAGTAACCCATGGGTTTGTGTTACTAGTAACGCCCACTCGTAACCTAAACCCACACCAAACCCACGCTAAACCCACGCCCACTAGTAACCCAAACCCACACCAACCCACGCCAAACCCACGCCAAACCCGTGGGCTTGGCATGGGTTTGGGTTACTAGTGGGCCGGGGTTTGGCGTGGGTTTCCAAACCCATGCCCACCAGTAACCCATGGGTTTGGGTTACTAGTAACGCCCACTAGGCTACCAAACCCACGCCCACTAGGCTACCAAACCCACGCCCACTAGTAACCCAAACCACCGCCCACTAGTAACCCAAACCCACGCCCACTAGTAACCCAAACCCACGCCCACTAGTAACCCAAACACACGCCCACTAGTAACCCAAACCCCCACCAAACCCACACCAAACCCACGCCAAAACCATGGGTTACTAGTGGGCGCAGGGTTGGGTTACTAATGGGCACGCCAAACCCACGCCCACTTGTAACCCAAACCCACGCCCACTAGTAACCCAAACCCACGCCCACTAGTAACCCAAACCCATGCCCACTAGTAACCACAACCCACGCCCACTAGTAACCCAAACCCACGCCCACTAGTAACC
>BFEA01000456.1:514961-526686 GCA_003427395.1 Chara braunii
GGTTGTAGGGAATTTTAAGCCCTACAACCCCTTTTTTTTTTTTTTGGAATCCGACTTTGTTTAGGATTTTTAAAAAATTAAAAACTAAATTCGATATAAAGAAAATTAAAAATATATACATAAAGAAAAGCTGGATTTTTTTTTTGTCATTTTTTATCATGAGATGAGAGAGAGAGAGAGAGAGAGAGAGAGAGAGAGAGAGAGAGAGAGAACAGCTATGTGTGTGTGTGTGTGTGTATGTGTGTGCTGCCCCCGCTGTGCCTTCGCCTGCGTACGGGACAGCTGGTGTGTGTGTGTGTGTGTGTGTGTGCGCCCGTGGTCATGGGGGTGGGGCGACCCCTCCCCCACCAACCAATCAATCAATCAATCAATCAACAAAAAAAAAAAAAACGAAAATCGAATGAATCTTTCGTTAGAACATGGAAATATACAATACTGTGTGTGTGTGTGTGTGTGTGGGCCTGTTGGGGATGGGGGGGCGACCCCGCCCCCACTAATCAATCAATCAATCAATCAATCAACGAAAAAAAAATAAAAAAAATCGAATGAATCTTCCGCTAGAACATGGAAATATACAATCCTACCTATGTGTGTGTGTGTGTGCGCGCCTGTGGGGCCAATCAATCAAGCAATCAATCAAGCAATCAATCAATCAATCAATCAATCAATCAATCAATCAATCAATCAATCAATCAATCAATCAATCAATCAACGAAAAAATATAAAAAAGCGCTGGTTTTTTTTTTTTTTTTTTTTTCGAAATACCTTTACTCACCCGAACCCCCCCAACCAAAAATTTATTATTTTTTTAATTTTTTTTTGTTTGAGGGGCTGGGGCTGGGGTTGCGCCGCCCCATGGCGCTTCCCAAATCCCCAACCCCCCTCCCCACTGGCCGCCACGTGGCTTCAACGTCGCTCGTCCACACGGATGCGTGCGCAGGGTCGATGGACTGGCCGCGTCTGCGGATTCGGCTGCGCTTGGCCGCCGCCGACGGGGATTCATAGCCACAACCCCAGGTAACACCCAGCGCCACCCTGACATCCAACTCAGTGGCCTGCGCCAAGATGAAACAGTCTCCCACAGCCAATTGCCACCCAGATGATGAAGAAGAAGCTCAGCGCCAACAGTCCCTGATGAAGATGAAGTCCAGACGATGATATCCTGTGAGAAGATGCAGCTATGGCTGCATCGCCACTGGGACCCCACTCCTGAGGAGGGTCAGTAGTGCACCACGTGCTCCAAACGCATCAGACGTCTGGTAGCCCAGACCGCTTTGACTCTCAGAGAGTCAGAGCGGACAGCGTTGACCCCAGTCTGGTCTGCGCTCCGTAGGTCTGGCTATGTCCGCCGTCTCTACCACCGGAATCAGCAACAGCAACTTCCACCACGAAGTGTCAACTGCCAAAACCCCAGGACCGATGTCCCCATCCTATCTATACCCTAGACTAGCCTAGACACGACCTAGACCGGACTGACTGACCGACCGGTACCGTTTCTGTTTCGGCCTCTAGGGCCTCTCCCTACCCGGCTATAGGCTATAGGACCGTCTATTAGCGTAGGCCCATTGGGCCTGTCTGTCCTAGGGGTAACCGGGTCTGCTATTCGCAGTTAGGGTAACTGTAGGAAATTCGAGTTAGTACTGGGCCCATATCTCCTATATTTACAAATATGTCCCTGACGAATTTTCCTTACAGGTAGGTCTCTTGGTTAGCCCTCAGCCAGACAAAATTATGAATCTGTTCCTACCTATGGTACAGCCTCGTCTGAGAGAGGCTACAGGCAACCTGGAACCAGCAAATCATTGCACAGAGTTATGTGTGTGTGTACGTGTGTGTGTGTGTGTGTGTGTGTGTGTGTGTGTGTGTGTGTGTGTGTGTGTGTGTGTGTGTGTGAGAGAGAGAGAGAGAGAGAGAGAACAGGTAAGTCTTCAAACTCGCGGCTGCCTCACGCGACTTCCATCAACAGGATGAGCAAAATCGAATGGATCTTCCGGTAAAACATGGAAATATACACTGCCTGGTTGAATCTGCCCGACACCTGCGACGGAAAAATGCGAAAAACCGCCCGCCAGACAAAGTACCACAAAAGCAGCCTGGCCCCTCCCCAACTCGAACCCCGCCTTGCGGTTACATTTTTGCGTTTCCCCACGAAACGCAATGGGAGACAGTCTCAACCCCGCGGCTGCCGGGCAAAAAAACTTCCTGCGGCCAATGGAATGAATTTTGCAGGACACCTCGTGCGGGCCTCATTTTTGTTGGGCCCGGAGGGAGCGTCTTACGAGGACCGCCTTTTCCTTTGGGTATTAGTATAGTAGATTAGTAGAGTAGATAGATAGATCGATAGAAGTGTTGGCTGGTCGTGGGCCCAGTAGCTTCCTCTCGGGCCAAAGTGTCTGCGCACAGGACCAGTTCAGATACTGGTCTGGGCCTGATGCAGTTAGCCTGAGTTAGGCGCGCCTGAGTGTTCGCTGCATTCTGATTGGCTCGTGGCCAATGTGTGACACCGCAGCTGCATTTTCATTGGTCCACGTGTGACATGTCAGCGTCCTGGCTCTTGCCGGAAATATGCAGGGCCCAATCACACAGGCAAGGCCTTCCTCCAGAGCCTGAGTGAGCAGGCCAGGCTCAAGTGTTCCTGCCTAGGGCCTTTACCAGACGTGCCCAGGGCCCGGTTCGGTTGGAGAGCCCAATGTGGCTGCTCAGCTTCAGGTCTGGCGAGTAGGTCATGGTCACGCAGCATCAATGGGCTGTAACCGTCTGGCATGAGGCATGAACTCAGCAAGACCCTGGTTAGGACCCGACGGGATTTCAAGCCCGCAAATGATTTCCGACAGGGAAATCCTTTGAACAACCTCTTGGGCCTTCTGCATTGACCCTTTCTGCGGTCACATTGGCCTGTACTCAGGCCTAGTAGGCACATATTTGCAGGCCCCCCTTCACTTAGGCCGGCCAAGGCCTTTTCCAACACTGCCGAGGGACTCAAGTCCGAAAAAAAAAGAAAGTGCAAATCAACGCCCATAGTCCAATGATTGGTCCGGCCTTTTTCTCATTGTTAATACTATCCCGCACGTTTTGTGGTCCAGCCCCGGGTGCGGGCTGCGTGGGAGGATCATAGACCATCGTCGGGCTCCCTCCAGGTCATTGGACAAGAGGATGAGATCAATTCGGGATTTGGAAAGTCGAGCCGGATTGTTGTCCCTAATGCACGTGAATGTCCGTGCTTGGGGGTGTAGGCGTCGGAATGTGTCGAAGACAGAAAGAGTCTCACAGAGGTCAGCTACCATTTGCTCGTCCTCTAGCGCCGCAAAGGAGGGCGATTACTGGGGATTCCATCTGTCCAGGCCCTTATCAGGGGTCGCATTGAAGTCCCTTGCTATAATTAGAGGGATACCTTCCGGGACTTGTGTACCCATTTTCCCCAAGAACTCCTTCCTTTCCCCCACTGAGTTTGGGGAGTAAATACAAAGGATACAGAGCAGTTCCAATTCTAACATTCCCAAGACTGAGGCCCATCGCCCTTCCACTTCGTCCACCTCCCAGTGAACCGGTTGGAACCTTGAGTCAGGGGGGATCCAAATTGCCACCCCTGTTGATCTAGGTCTTGGCGCATGGGATCTTATGGTTGTGTGAGGCCAAACTAGTTTGTGGGCTCTGTGATGATCTGGATGGTCTAGTAGGTGAGTTTCTTGTATGCAGATCACGTCCGGCCATCGCCTGCCTCCTATTCCTCTCAGTTGGTCCCAAAAGGCCTGGCGTTTTTCTGGTTTACTCGATGCCAAGCCATTAACATTAAGGGATCGCAGGTCCAAGTCGGCTGAGTCAACGCATTTTTTCCATGACACTCTCCTACAGTACAATGTATCTAGGTCATCCATTGCTTAGCATCTGCCCCCACCGTATAATGTATTTGGGCCGTCCGTTGTATAGTGTCTGCACCCCTTATGTCATAGTGGATGCCATTGCCTAATATCCCATCTGTCCAAATGTAAAATTTTCTTCCGCACTATCCGGCATAGGCAATTACATATGTCATCCTCGGACCAGTATTCGCTAGCTTTTATTTTTGCGCATTGCAGGTCCAGGAGGGCATTGTGGCTGTACTAACCCAGGTCGGATGATTTGTTGGGCTCAAAGAGTAGGTAGAGGTCGTTCCTCGCCATCTGCTCCTCATCGCCTCCAGATCTCATGCCAAATCTCATACCCGCTCTGGCCCCTGGGGCAAAGTGCTTGGGGATGAAGGCAGACATTTGGTTAGTAAAGACCCGGTCACTTTCCTTGCTGTTTCCTTCTTGAGGCGAGAACTCTCATCCCTGCAGTGTTACCACCCCATATTCCCCAATCGGCGAAAGGCCCATCTCCCATTTTCCGTCTGCTTTTCTAAGGGGGATTACGAGGACTCCATTCAGCTTAGAGAGTGGCATCTCAAAGAGCCCCCGTTCAATGAGTTGCCATATCTTGAGTCTTCGTGAGGTCAGTCCCTCCTCGGGTGTTTCTACCCCCTTTGCCTCCGGTTGGCCATGCTCTTCCTGTGTGGGGGGGTGGAACCTGCTCCGGGCGACAACCAACATCCGTTGAAAGGCCTCTGCCCATATTAAGTGGGGAGGGGGACCGGATGTTAAGGAGGTTCTTAAGGAGGGGCTGTTGTTTAGGAGCCCTACCAGTTCCACATAAGACTTATCCCAATACTCCTCCCCTTCGTGCGGACAGTCCGATTGGAAGTGCTTGAGTATCCAATCTGCCACAATCTGGATTTTCTGATCCAGACTCATTTCGTGCGGGGGGGCGTCGGGGTCTGTTGGGTCTTGGGGGGGTTCCTCCATCTCAACATCCGTGGGAGGGGGGGTTGTGTCTACCTCCATCTGCTGTGCCCCAAAGGCATCCGAGCAAAAATCGGGGGCCAATGGTTGTTGTGGTGGGGACTGTTGCTGTTCCTGGTCAGGCCCATCGGGTAGCGGGGTGTGCAGTTGCTATGTTTGTTGTGGCAACAGGGTGTGCGATTGCTGTGTTTGTTGTGCCTGCTGCATTTGCTGCAACTGTTGTTTATCCTTCGCCTGCTGCTCCAGCCGTGTCCCCTGCGCTTGGTAATAATGGAAGCTCTGTCAGCCAACTTGCGACAGAACAAAGACCTCACACGTATTAAGATATCGAATATCCTGAAAGAGGCAATACCAATCTGCTCCTTGTTTGCTGATGACCTTACCATAATGGTAGAAGCGACTGAGGCCAACATGGAAGAAATCTAGCACCTCATGAACAAATTCTGCCGCCGTCGGATATGACAGTAAATTGGGGACAAAAGACTACGGGATGGTGGATGCACCACCAAGGAGGCAGACCCCCAGAAAACCCGAGAATCACATGGCTCCCCCCCGATGACCCCCTAAGAATTCTAGGGGCGCTGATCACTGCCAGAGGAAGGCCAGCATCGAATGACGACTGGCTGATCGGACCAGCACAAATCAAATTGGAAAAATGGAACAACCAACGCACATCCATCTTTGGGCGAACACTTGTCATTAACAATGTGATCTTGGCCACACTCTGGTATAAGGCCATCCTATATGGCCTATGAGTAACGGGGGGCTCAAAGCACTGAAACAACAGCTGGCGACCTTCCTGTGGACGGGCAATAGTAACACCCCCCATGCCATAAGCCACGTTGCGTGGGACTCTGTGATCCAGCCTAAGAACAAAGGCGGTCTAGGTATTGTGGACCCGGCCACACAATTCCAGGCCCTCTCGATTCGTTGGCTTCAGCTTATCATCGTCTCACCGTCTTCCCCATGGGTCCCTCTTACCCTGGCACAAATCACGGACCACGCACCCGAATATCCACCGGAAATCGACCCCGCATATGGTTGGAAGATAGATACTGGAGGATACTGAGGAAGTACAGAAACGGGGATCCTACCGACAAATACTGGGTGCGCCTTATACGAACATGGAGGAGACTCCCCCCCCCCAACCGGCCGATTCCAGAGAGGTGGGAAGAAATATTCAGGAAGCCCCTATTCAGCAACCGCCTAATAACGGACTCCGAAGGGTGTGTGCAGTCCGCGTCGGACTCACCATGGAAAGGTTGGGCGAAATGCAATGTACAAAGGGTTGGGGACCTGTGGGACGCAGAGGCAAGAAATTGGAAGTGCGCAGAGAGGTTACGAACAACACTACGCTATTGCCACCTAGCCAAAAGGGCCCTGACTGAGTTGATTGATAGCCTCCCCCTCCACTGGTACGCCACTCTTAGAAAAGGCCCCTGCATAAAGGAAGATGACCGGGTAGGGCTGCCTGACCACGAGCAGGAGGTGGGGTACGTGCACCTCGCGGACCAGGCACGTGCTAATCGAAGTCTTTTTCATTCTAAAAGACGATAGACTGCGTTGTAATCATCGGCCCTTCATATGGAAGGAGCTGAGGGATGTCTATCGCATCAGGGTCATTGATGAGGGAGGCCACCAGAGGGCGTATAGCCCAATGACTCCAATCGAGGACCTCCCCCTGGACCCTGACGAGTGGCAATGGACCGTGAACACCCCACCCAGGAAGGGAGAGACAAAAACACTGACACTACGCAATTTGAAGTCTAAATTCGTTTATCGTATGCTCAGACCCAAATGTAGATTACGTGACCGCGTAGAGGACAGATGATATCGCCATCTCAATATAGACTGCAGACTACTGAAACCTATCCGGTGGTTTGCACACTACAACAAAAGACCTGTCAAGATCTCCGCACTCCAGTGGCAAATAGAGCATAGGTGTCTACCAACCAATGATTGGTTGATTGACCATACCCCCCTGGAACAACAGGGGAAGGCACTACCATGGTGCCACAAATGTCTCCTGAGGAGGAGGGCTGAGACCATCAAACATCTATTCCTCCAATGTCCCGCATCAGTACTGTTATGGAGAAGCTGGGACAGGATTTGGTGTCATATTGTCCCCGGCACGGTCTGGCCATGGGACTGGAGGGCCCTTCTCTTGGGATATTACCCTCCAATCCAGGGACAAACATTTGAGGAAAATATGTTCAGCCTAGCCAGACGGAGTGTCATGTGGACTATATGGTGGATAAGGTGCTGTCGTGAGATAGAAGGGGCGAGGGTGGAAGACGGTGAGGCCATGGAGCAAATCCGAACACTGGTCCAACACGAGATAGCGGCCCAATGGAAGACAGCTAAAGAAAAGCTCGACCTGATGAATACCTGGGGGGATATGAATAGGATAATCTCTACATTCAGCAAAAATTGGCTGGGTGGAGAGAGGGAGGGTTGGGTGGGCGAAGTGAAATGGACTGGCCGCCAACCTGAAAGGGAATCGCAGGGAGAACCCCGGACAAAGATAGTACGAGACTACCAGCTGATCTTTCACGACTGGACCACGATTGATCCCGGCACCCCGCTAAGACCTGCTCAGGACTTCGCAGACCCTTTCCCACCCCACCAGCTGGCCTTGGAAGAAATACTACCGGTTGCATGAGACCCGGTTTCTAGCAATATCAATAAACGGAGTAGCTGATAGGGACTTTGGATGGCTCCCAGCACGTATCACTTCAAAAAGTGGCGAGTAGTCAGCCATTCCAGCTAATTTAGCTGCCTGCTGTCCTGCCTACTCAGCTGCTTTGTAACTCTGGTTTTCTGCTCATCTGGTTATCCTTGCCTATCCTTGTTTACCCCTGTTTACCCCTGTTTATCCCTGCTTATCCCTGTCCCCTTCAGTGCATTCTCAGTCAGGAAGAGTTTGGAAGAGTAGATGGGGTAAGGGACGCTGGGCCCGGTTTCCAGCACAATACTGGTCTATAAAGGAAGATTTATGGGACACTGGACCCGGTTTCCAGCAGGCGATGCCTGATTTCCCCTTGTTATTCCTGGATAATCTTAGTTCCTTTGGCCTGCTCAGTCAATCCCCTGGGTTGCCGGGTATTCAACGCTGGCAGACCTCACAATCCTCACTTTTTGCTCAGATATTTTTGATTGTGGTACATGGGTCACGGGACGCAGTGAGGACAGCTGATGGAGGGCAGGAGCTAGAGGAGGGAGGGAGATTCCACTGGTGCCCCCTGGTGGTTCTCCCCCCAGTACCCGACGGTGCTGCGGGTTAGGTGTGAAGGGTAAAGTTAGAATTGGGATGCTGGACCTGGTTTCCAGCCTAAGGGCGTCTCTCTCAAAGATGTACTATTTTGTATTGTTTTGTACAGATGTATTCATGGGATGCTGGGCCCGGTTCCCAGCAGGTGAGGCTCCCCACCAATAGACGGAGCGCCCCGCCAGGCAAGCCTCAATCCCGGTGGTTCTCTTACCACCACCAGGATAGTGGCTTTGTATATGGGCCTTTAAAAAACAAAAAAAAAACAAAAAAAAGTCCAATGATTTCTGATCTGCAGTAAAACAAACCCCCACATTCGCCTGTGTGCATTCAACAATCGGTTCGAAACGCCTGGAGAAATGCATAGCGGCCATAGATGCTGCGGATGGAACTTCATGGAAGAGCCTGGAATGAATTTTTTGCAACCTTGTGGCGCGCAGCTTGCCATCGGCCGTAAGGGTTGGGATGTTGATGTTGATGTTGATGTTGATGTTGATAGAGACGAGAGATAGACAGATAGAGATCAGAGATAGAGATAGCGATGAAATGACAGTGCATCTGCTCACTTTTCGGTCTAGTGATCTTCAAAATGGCAAGAAATGCACGACGAATGCGAGTCCCACAAGCAACAGCCGGTTAGGGAAACTGGATCCACGACTCAGTACTTCAGTTGCAAACCAAAAATACGATTCAAATTTAGATAACCATCATGAATTTCTTTTCATGTGTGTGAGCAGACATATCTTCATCTGCTTACGAGGGGAGATTGTTAGTGAAATTGAGAGGACATCTGCAACGAGTGCATTCAAGTCTATTTTAAAACAAACAATAAGAAAACATTAGAGAAGGTGTTTAGCAGTGATGCCTTGGTTCTTGGAACAGCATTCGAGTCTACTCATGTTCTCTTCCATCCGCCTTCCCCCTCCCCCTCCCCCCTCTTTTCTCCGAAAGTGGACCGACAGCCCCAAATATTATTGCATCCAAGTTGATCCAATAGGATATGGACTATCGGCCTGTTTGATCAATAGTCAGGTGTGTATCGGGCAGCCACCCACCACTCCTGTATTGACTGGGATGGTGAAGAAAGATCGCCTGTACTCAACTGATTGTTGTCTAGTCAAACCTCACACATATACGGGGTCGCAAATCAACAGTTCACTTCCTGCCATGCATCTGGACACAATTGTATGCTCCATTCGGATTCATGTGGTGTCTCAAATGAGAGTTATCTCCCCCACTTCCTTCCCCTCTACACCCTCACCCTCACCGCCCCGGGAAAAAAGTCGCATCATGCTAACCGCCATGAGAAATGGAAGTGGCCATCATATCCGTACACCATTCGCACAAACGAGCAGTTTGATATCCTTGGGCCCTACTCAAACTCAGAATTTACGGGCTGCATCTGACCGCAATTGCGAACACATTCAGTGTAAGAAGTCTTACACAATTGTGAATAACCCCTTAAATCTTCTTGCCAACTACTGTCTTCCCCTGAATGTGAGGCGCAGTTGTTATAGCTGTATGTATTTGGGGCAACTTTCAGTCTAGATACAGCGATACTGACCATAAGTTCTATTCGGGGAAGAAGGTACAGTCTGAGTTCTATAAAACTTTTGTGTCCCCAATTCTGAGTCAGTATCATCACTCTTTCTGGCAGCTCAGCATCTAACATCCAACACCCGCACTAAAGACTGTCCTGGATGTGTCCAACCCAAATTACAGCCAGTTTTTTTAATTGAAAAGTTGAAAACGTTTTATTGTGAGTATGCTCTTAAGCTCCTCCTCCAAGGAATTGTGTGTGGCAATTTCGCTAACTCTGTCTGCCTTTGTTTTCCGTAAATAGTTGCCAGGCTCCACATGCCTTTGTTTTCACATGCCTTTGATTTCACTGTACTTACGATATCCGCACCTTGACTGCGCTGGCGCACCCATGACGTGGTCGAGTTTCCAGGCTGTGAACCACCAGGCAGACGTCGTGGAGTCCAAGGCGCAGCTTCACTTCATGTGTGGCAGCATCATGGTGCGGGATGGGATGGACATGTATACCCTCTCCAGGTCATCCATTGGTGTTACGAGCTGCAGCTGTTGGGGAAAAACTTCCAGTAGTATGGGGCATCGGCCACATTCGATAATGAAGGAATACTGCACCCGCACTTAGTCCATGAGGGTCCTCAGTTTCCTTTCCGTTCGCCAAAACAGCCAAAAGTAAGAAATACAGATTTTCCTATGGAGCCCCACAGACATGGACAATACTACCTGAAGCTGGTGTGAATGGAGGGGAGGCACACCTGGGGGTTACACCGTTCCAGCGGCTGCAGAAAAATTGCGTATAGAAGCACTGCAGAATTTAGGAACTTATGTCAAACAATCATGATTGAGGTAACTTCTCTGTACCATAACACCCTGACTGATCAGGGTGTGTAAACACTGTGAATACCTGGCAGGAGCAGCTGGCCATTCATAAGGACTTACTATCTCCTCCGGGAAACTGAAAGGCTGGTGAATTTTCCTGTGTGTCAGATTTCTCAGATAATCAATGGGCACACGTCCTGATGTTGAAATCTACAGCCTTTCACAGTTTCTTCTGCCTGTCCCTTCTTTCCTCTTCCCTTCACGTCTCCCTTATATCTCATTTCTTTGTCCTCCTTTTCCCCTTCCTCCGGTATCCTCTCTGCCTTTTCTCCTCCTTTGCCACCATCCTCCCAAAGCTGCCTACAGCCCCCTGTCTCCGGTCTTTCACATACTGTTTTGTTCCTTCTTTTCCCTTTTGTTCACTTCTCGCCCATTTCTCATTCCTCTCTCCTCCTTTTCATCTTTCTTTGTCTATCTCGTTCCTTCCTCCTCCTTTTCCCCTTCCTTAGTCTATCCTTTACCCTTCTTTCTCCTCCTTCTCCCCCAGCCACCGATAGCTATCTACAGACCCCCCTGTCTGGTCTCTCCCACAGTCTTGTGGCCATTCCCTTCTGCTTCCGCTTGAGTTCACATTCCTTTCTCCTCCTTCTCCTCTTTTCCTTTTCCATCCTTTCTCCTCCTTTTCCCCTGTCCTTCCATAGCTGCCCAGAGCCCTTGCTAAAGGTTGATCTCTTCAATGTCATCGTCCTCATCAGAATAAGCGGATGAGCTCCGTCGCGAAGGTTCAGCTGCAGGCTGCTTTGGATTCGTACCTGCTGGTTGGCTCCAATCAGCAGCTGCTGGCATTTTTGATTTCGTTAAGTCAGGATACTCTGGTGCATCTGTCAACTTTGCCTTGCCAAAGGAGGACTGGGCACTGTTTGATCCAGCAAAACAATGACCAGGCATGGAGTCTTACCATGCAGTTTACGAGGTGACATTTTCACCAAAGGTTTAGCATGCAAGCATCCGGTGTAGTAACTGTTGTCAAGGAAACCTCAAACACATTCATTGCATCAAGTTACTGAACATTGCAAACTAGACTTCCAAAAAACAAGCACTTTTGTTAGCCAGCATGTACAAACTTACTACAAATCTCTTCTTGAAACCCAATAAGAAAACCACCTTTTCCAAGACCGGAAGTGCCTCTCTCTCCCTCACTCCCCTCTCCCCCCCTTCTCTCTCTCTCTCTCTCTCTCTCTCTCTCTCTCTCTCTCTCTCTCTCTCTCTCTCTCTCTCTCTCTCTCTC